>JAQJVK010000103.1:0-22500 GCA_035578135.1 Flexamia atlantica
ACAGTGGGTTGTGTTCCTAGCACCTCCAACAAAATCAGCCAAAAATCTTGGATATCTTCCTTAGCTTGACCTATCTAATTCCTAGCCCTGACACTAGCCTCGTTGCTAGTTCGTCAGCAAATACCTTTCTAAATCCTAGCCCTGACGCTAGCCTCGTTGCTAGTTTGTCAACTATCACCTGTCGAGTTCATAGCCCGGGAACGCGCCAAAGTCTGACGACGACAAAGTCGAGTTTCCGTCCTGAGTTAACGCTGTCCGATTTTGACGTTTCTGTGCAAAAACGAAACAGTCCGGGTTTGGCACCTGATGCTCCCGACGAATCGGGACTGTTTCAAAACAGTCCGGGTTTGGCACCTCGCGCACGAACGGAACAAAGCACTTTTGGCCACTCCCCGATTTATGTCATTGACTGTACTCTTTGCCATATTACCCACACCACCAATTTCTATTGGCTATTTTATAAAAATCCTGCTCCTCCGATACTTGAGGGGCATTTGAAACAAAACAGCTAGATATGTTTACATGATATTCACACCTTAATTGTGTTGAATGTCCTCATGATTTTTCTTGTTTATGAAGTGGCAGTTTTTTAATCGATTTTGAAAAAAATGAGTAATTTAGGCCTAGTTTTAGATCCGTCAGTAATCCGGTTTACCAAGACCAAGTTAGATAAAAGATTTTCTCAATATATTCCTGAGTAATATTTATGGCATTTTGTTATGTCAAACAATTTCTGTCCTTGTTTTACGGAATAATATGCTTACTGAACACAGCTTAATTTGATCAAAATCATTTTAATCAACACTAATCAATGACCTTGTTTGACTCTTTACCATGAATTATGAAACTTTTTAAACGGGCCGCATTTGAAATCTACCATAGACATGGTGTAGTTAAGAAACGTTTAATAAACTTATAAGCAACATTTTTTGTTAACTCTTGAGTTTATTAAAAATGTTTTATGCGGTGTATCTTAAGAATAAGGAAGTGTAGTATAATAAGGCCAAATGTGAAGTGTTTCGACTTTAAAATTTAATTTACTACCTTATTAGAATTTCTCTGGCCTAGTAACCTACTTTAAACTTTCTTGAGTCAGAAATTGGTTATTTCAAGACTTTTAAGGAAATCCTTGCAGCCGTTTTTAAGATAATTGAGCAAGCAAGAGTATTCTTATAAATTTATTGCTCATAATATAAAAATAGGTATGGGATTTATTCATTTTAGCGAATTTCCCCTAGAGGGAAGAAGCTATTACCGTAGGTCTCATGGTAAGACCAAGACCTAAGCCCGGGACCACCATAACTTTTTGTTTTGGGGTCACCAGAAGCCAAAAACACCATTCGTTCAAATTTATATATATAGATATATATATATATATCTATATATACATGGTGTCCGGAAATTATGGTAAAATATAGTATATGATAGTACAGGTAAAAATAAGAAAAAAAGTTCATATAAACATAGGTCCAAAAGTGCTTCGTTTTCCGTCTGTGTGTCTGTTTGTGATTTTTTACATATTTAATCATATCTCACGAAACTCCAAACATATGAACTTCAAACTTGACATATGTATTACCACTGTTAAGACCTATTTTGTATGAAGTATCAAATTTCTACTTTGTATCATTTCAAAATGGCGACTGTTTTAGCGAATTTCCCCTATAGGGAAGAAGCTATTACCGTAGGTCTCATGGTAAGACCTAAGCGCAAGACCATGATAACTTTTCGTTTTGGGGCCCCCAGAAGCAAAAAACACCATTCGTTCAAATTTCTAGATATATATATATATAGATCTGTGTCTGTAAGCACGATAGTGCTCGCAAAAATGGTCCGATCGGAATGAAATTTGGCACAGGGATGTAAAGTAGTAATTATTTGGATGAGTTCGAAAACCAGACCGTTCAGACCACTGGAAGGGGGGGTAATGGGGGATAAACCCCCCCAAAAATGGGTTTTTTGGGTTTTGCACATAGGAAAATAAAAATTATCAAATTTTTGTTAGCACCATTGAATTCAGCTTGAAAAAACAAACAATTTAGTAATTTGAATCATTGCTCTATGTCTATTAGTTACAGAGATATTGTAAGTGGTAAACACAGTACGTTGTCCCCTATGTTAACCTTATGGGAAATAAGTAAAATTCTATATATCGCTTATTTCTCAACATATCTGAATAAAAATTGGTTTGTGGCTTCATCTAAATGAGATTTAATGTATTTTAGTCTAAAATCACCGAAATTTCCATTTTTGTGGCGGCAAACCTGCATACTCATTCCCCATGTTATCCTTATGGGCAATTACAAAAATTCCATATCTTCATTATTTCTAAACATGTCTTGATAAAACTTGGTATATGGCTCCTTCTTAATAAGATCTACTAAATATTTAAATTAAACCACCTAGTTTTAATGTGCCCGTAGCAGCAAACCTGTATCCTCATTCCCCAGGGTATTCTTATGGAGCTTACAAAAACATGTCAAATCTCGCTATGTGGGATTGAAATATGTTGTGTTTTATTTGAAATTCGCTGAGTATGCAGGTCTGCTGCAACGGGGGTATTTTGTTTTCAAAGCTAAATATCTTAAAAACCGTAAATTTTTGAAAAATTGTACAAGAGACAAAAATGTTGCGAAATTTAATCCAATTAACACTGATATTAAGATTATGATGATCGGACAACTAATAACGGAGAAATTTTAACTTTACCCAATAAAAACATGCAAATTTCTGACAGTATGTTCTAAAGAACCATGTTTTTATTCGGAAAAGTTTAAATTCCTCCGTTATTAGTAGTCCGATCATCATAATCTTAATGTCAGCGTTAATTGGATTAAATTTCACTTTTTTTGTCTTTTGTATAATTTTTCTAAAATTTACTGTTTTTAAGATATTTAGCTTTGAAAACAAAACACAGTCGCCATTTTGAAATGGTACAAAGTAGACATTTTATACTTCATACAAAAATAAGTCTTAACAGTGGTAATCCATATCCCAAGTTTGAAGTTTGTACGTTAAGAGGTTCGTGAGATATGGTTAAATATGTAAAAATCACAAATAGACACACAGACGGAAAACGAAGCACTTTTAGACCTATGTTTATATGAACTTTTTTTCTTATTTTTACCTGTACTATCATATACTAAAATATTTTACCATAATTTCCGGACACCCTGTATATATCTATATACAGGGTGATTCAGACCACCCGTCCACCTAATGTAGCGGGAGTACGGTTTGTCATAGAAACGTCAAATAAAATTATTCCCCACTAATTTGCACATGAAGAATTCATTAAAAATATTTTCATCGCGATTCATGTACAGGGTGTTCCAGAAATGAAGGTCATGGGTTCGAATCTCAAAACTTTCTTAAGTAAACCTACAGCTAATATTATATCATTTTAAATGTCTTGTTAAAAGAACATTTTGGTGAAAACAGAACTAAATTATCTCAAGCCGTTTCAAAATGGCGGCCATTTTTGTGAAAGTTTTCGATATTTACGGAACCCCCTGTATTTTTCAAACCACTCAACATTTTTCAGTTCTGATTCAAAATTCTTAATCCTTGGTAACTCAGCTTTACTATGATATGTCACATGACAATATTCAAAAAAATTTTAAATTTAAAAAAAAAATTATCTTTTGAAAATGTTGGCAGCCCTGAACATAAAAAAATCAAATAGCAACATATACCAAAAAGCATATAATTTTAAAGGTCTTCAAAATTTCTACAACTTTGTAATTTACACAAGTATTCTAACTTTTTTAGTTTTTTAGTTATGGTCAAAAAACTCCATTTTCCCATATGAAGTGCATGTTATTTATGCAGTTCATAATAACCAAAGGGTACCCACAGACAGTTTGCTATGGACGTGCAAATAACATGCACTTCATATGGGAAAATGGAGTTTTTTGACCATAACTAAAAAACTAAAAAAGTTAGAATACTTGTGTAAACTACAAAGATGTAGGAATTTTGAAGACCTTTAAATTATATGCTTTTTGGTATATGTTGCTATTTGATTTTTTTTATTTTCAGGGCTGCCAACATTTTCAAAAAATATTTTTTTTTCAAAATTTAAAATTTTTTTGAATATTGTCATGTGACATATCATAGTAAAGCTGAGTTACCAAGGATTAAGAATTTTGAGTCAGAACTGAAAAATGTTGAGTGGTTTGAAAAATACAGGGGTTTCTGTAAATACCGAAATTTTTCACAAAAATAGCCGCCATTTTGAAACGGTTAGAGATAATTTAGTTCTGTTTTCACCAAAATGTTTCTTTTAACAAGACCTTTAAAATGATATAATATTTGATATAGGTTTACTCAAGAAAATTTTGAGATTCGAACCCATGACCTTCATTTCTGGAACACCCTGTACATGAATTGCGATGAAAATATTTTTAATGAATTCTCCATATGCAAATTAGTGGGGAATAATTTTATTTGACGTTTCTATCTCAAACCGTTCTCCCGCTACATTAGGTGGACGGGTGGTCTGAATCACCCTGTATATCTATATATGTGTCTGTGAGCACGATAGCACTTGCAAAAATGGTCCGATTGGAATGAAATTTGGCACAGATGTGTGAAGTAGTTATTATTCGGACGAGTTCGAAAAAAAATCCAAAAAATGGGTTTTTTGAGTGTTTTACATAGAAAAACAAAAATAATCAAATGTTTAATAGCACCATTGAATTCAGCTCGAAAAAACAAATAATTTAGTATTTCGAATCATTGCTATTTTGAATCATTGCTCTATGTCCATTGGTTACCGAGATACTGAAAGTGGTAAACGCAGTACGTTGTCCCAATGTTAACCTTATGGGAAATAAGTAAAACTGTATATCTTGCTTATTTCTCAACATATCTAAATAAAACTTGGTTTGTGGCTTCATCTAGATTAATGTATGTTAATCTAAAACCCCCGATGTTTCAATTTTTATGGCAGAAAACCTGCATACTCATTTCCCATGTTATCCTTATGGGAAATTAAAAAACTCTTTATCTTCCTTACTTCTAAACATATCTTGATAAAACTTGGCATATGGCTTCCTTTAGTTAAGATCTACTAAATATTGAATTAAAACCACCCATTTTTAACATACCTGTTGCAGCAAACCTGCATACTCACTCCCCATGTTATTCTTATGGAGCTTAAATAAACATATTAAATCTCGCTCTATTGGATTGAAATACAGTAGACTCTCGATAGTTCGACACTCGATACTTTGACACTCTGTATAGTTTGACACCTGCTAACACTCAATTAACATTCTAAGACTCCCAATTATTTTTTCCAGTAATATTTTCTGGGACATCATTATGATAAAAGTTAGTAAAATCGCTGTGCTATGGTTTAGGTTTATGGTATTTAATAAATTTAAGAGATGTACATGTACTACCTTTATTTTTAATGCTTTTATAAATGTGAAATCCCATTTACTCCCTATAGTTCGACATTTCGATACTTCGACACTCCCGAAGTCCACCAAGTGTCGAACTATCGAGAGTCTAATGTATGTTCTTTTGCATTTGAAATTTGCTGAGTATGCAGGTCTGCTGCAACGGGTGTAGGCCTATTTATTTATTTTTTGGTATGAAGAAATGAATTTATCAAATAGTATATTTTTCCTTTATTGTCGAAAATGGGGTTGTATTTAACTTTATATAATTTTAAAATAATACAATCTGATAGGGTGGGTGCACCAGTGAATGACCACCCTCCAGTGAATGACCGTTTTGTTTAAAAAGCCCGTTATTAAGCATATTCTTTGGGCTAGCTAATTTAAAATAAGCATAAAACCAGCCTTGGAATATTATTCAACAACAATCTTTCATTGGTTAAAATTGCTGGAGTCGAAAATACTTTTTAAACATATATTTAATATTGAGTGTCCCACTATCTTTGATTTTGATGTTTCCTGCTATAGTGATTACCCCTGCAAGGCTTTCCTGGATTTACATTCATTTTGTATTTGATGATAGTTTCAAAATTGTGTTGCAATTAAATTATATTTAACATACTATCCTGCAATTTAAAATCAATTTTATTGCTGTGCATGTTAAGATTAATTATTACTGAGGGTGGTCATAAATTGGAACGTAACTAGGGCAAAAACCAGTGAATGACCGGGGAAAAACTTAGCGGTCATTCACTGGAACGATATCGGTCATTTACTAGCTATGATCTATATTCTCAGCTGAATTATTCTTAATCATTGTTGTCAGCTGATTTTCAAATATTTTGACAGTTATTCAGCTAAAACAGACCGGTCATTCACTGGTGCAAGATCGGTCATTCACTGGTGCAGTCCCGGTCATTTATTGGAGCACTGACATAGTTGTATTTTAATTAATATTACAACCAGTATTCTCATTATGTGACATATTTAACTAATATTGCTTAATCCTTAAAGAATAAATGAACTTTCTACAGTAAAATATATAGCTGTGACCATCAAATAAGGGAGTAATGTTAAATTAACATGAGACATCGTCCTTAACCGGTCATTCACTGGTGCACCCACCCTAATTCAAAATCACATTATTGGCCCATTAATGGATAGTATTAAAATTCTGCCCACCTCAAATTTAATTACAGTAGGTAAAAAATGAAAAAAAATTCTTGAGATTTTAAAATTAACTTTTAGCAAATGACGCAGCATATTTATTTAGTTCATAAAGAAATAAATTACATTATTCTACAGTGAGCGCAGAAAAACAAATTATAGTCGAGAAAAGGGTTGGATTAAACGTAAAATTATTTTTAAATGATATTCAATGTGATAATTTAAAATAGCAATACTAGCCCACTGTCATCGTCCCCTTTACAACAAACCAAAGAGAACAAAGGGGAGGAGCCCGGTACAGTAAGGTTCAAAAACGAAACCGTCCGGGTTTGGCGCCGTCCGACTTTGTAGTTTGTGGTCAGAAATGAAACTGTCCGGGTTTGGCACCTGACGCTCCCGACGAATCGGGACAGTTTCAAAACAGTCCGGGTTTGGCGCTGTCCGACTTTGTCACTGTCCGACTTTGGTAGCGTCCCCCTAGCCCTGACGCTAGCCTCGTTGCTAGTTTGTCAGCTAACACCTATCTAATTCCTAGCCCTGACACTAGCCTCCTTCTAGTTGTCAGCTATCACCTATCTATGCCTATGGACTAGGATGTTGATAGGAGGAATCTGAAGACTACTTAACTTAATCAGTAAAGTGCTGAAGCTAAACCGGAATAACCCGGAAATTTATGATGAGAGCTGACAAACTCGAAATCTGATTAGGCCTGGTGTAAAACTGAATCTATATGTTAGAACATAGCTTTGAACCCACCATGCTTACCTGTGCTTGACGCCAGCGTAGTTGTTGATTATTTCCTTTCTCATTCCTAGCTAAAGTTTGACAAATAATTTTTAAAGCTATAGAGTTAAAGTGCTAATTTTCTCAGGAATCACGTATATTATGCTGTATAAACTTTTAGGGCTTGCTTTATTATGCTTTGAATTGAATTGCTAGTTTCTACTAACATCCCTAGATCCCTGACACCAACACCTCCTAACCGTTGGTTCGTCAGACCCCATCATTTCAGCAGCCCAAACCTAAAATCTGGATAGCGTGACCCAGAGGCAAAATTTTACTTTTCAAAAGGGGCTTTGTGTAAATTGGCGACATTTATAAAATTGGCAACCCTGTCGATTATGATGAGTGTTCACAGAACCTATGTTCCTGTCACCTGCTGTTATCAATAGGCCTACTCTGAATCAACTCAAAATTTAAAAAATAGAAAAAGGGTCAACCAAAGCTTGGAATCAAATCTTATTTTGGAGCCATATAACTTGGTCAAGTTAATCTAATAGATTAAATTTGTTGAAATAAAGCATCTAACTAGAACTTGGTTGAAGTGAACTCTGACCCCTGGAATTTTATTCTCAAAATAAAAACCCTGCTGGACTGCCCTATCCGGTCCCTAGGCCTAATTCTTTTCCTGAAATTTTTGTTTTCTTATCTCCTGAAAATATCTTACAATGTACATATGGCGTTTGGGAGGGTGTCGGCGATTGGGTTGTTTACCTTAGTACATGATGAGGCCTATAGGTGGTATGAATGATTTGTTTCCTGCTCTCCTGTAAGGCGAGAAATTTAGACTGTATGAAAGTGCCCCTTTATGAAACTGCCCCACTCTCCCCTATTATATATCCCTCCTGGCATGATCGATACATTAAATAAATTTATTGATTTTTTCTTGAATTTGTTGTGGTCTGGTGTAACACCCGTTACTCGTGGAATGGCTGTGAAGCTAATCAAAGCGGGTTGAGAATACCTGTTTCCTCATTGCTTAGCCAACTTTGATATCCGACTCCATCGTATTTATAGAGGTTTACAATCGATTTGTCGAAGTTATGTCGATTCTACAAGCACCGTAACCGAATACAATATTTATCAACAAAACATCTATCAACAAAACATATGATCAACATCTAACATCCCTATACAGGGTGTCCCATAAGTAAAGTGCCAAACTCCGGGAATAGGGGTAAATGGGTCAAAATAAAGAGAAAAGATAAAATAACATTTTTTCCAAAAACTCAAAAAAAAATAATAATAGCCCTCAAAAATATGTATTTAAAAACAGGTATGGATGGCTACGCTTTAAACAAACTATACAATTGCTTCAAATCAACCTGATTTTAAACTACATAGGCACTATGTAGTTAACATAACCATGATGGTTCAAAGCTTTATTATAATTTTGGTAAAGTATACCATGCTCCACAAAACCGTGAGCGACTTATATGAATGCCAAAAGGCATGGGGGGCTTCGCCCCCCCACACCACCCCTAAACACTGCCAATGAATTTCGGTTATGATAAAAACAATAACTTTATTGTCTCTTTATTATATAAAAAATAGGTTTTTGTATTTCATCTCAAAATATACTGCACTTTATATTTTAATTGTTTACTGAGAGCTCCCTTTATGACTAAAGCACAGTCTCCAAAAAAGTAATAGCGATCAAAAATATATATTTGAAAAAAAGTTTAGTGGGCTTCGCTTTAAATGAATTATACCTTTGCTTCAATTTAACCTCATTTTAAACTGCCTATGCAGTATTTAATTAAAAAAACCATGATGGTTCAAAGCTTTCTTTGACTTTAAGTAAAGTATACCATGCTCTAAAAAACCGTGAGCGGCTTATTTGATTGCTATAAAACATGGAGGGGCTTCGCCCTCCCACACCCCTTCTTCCCGCTGCCAATGAATTTATACTTATGAAAAGAAAAAAATAACGTTATTGTATCTTTATTATGTTAAAAATTGGTTTTGGTATTTTACCCCAAAACATATGTATTTCATATTTTATTTGTTTACTGAGCTGTTTACTGAGCCAAAAAAACCTATAGCCATAAAAAATATATATATGAAAAAAGGGTTGCTGGGCTTCGCTTTAAGCAAATTATACGTTTGCTTCAATTAAACCTCATTTTAAACTGCCTATGCAGTATGTAATTAAATAGTCATGACAGTTCAAAGCTTTTTTTTAATTTTGGTAAAGTATACCTTGCTCTAAAAAACCGTGAGGGGCTTATATGATTGCCAAAAGACATGGGGGGGCTCTGCCCCCCCACACCCCTCCTTACCTCTGCCCATGAATTTAAATTAAACAAAATAACATGATTATCTATTTATTACCTTAAAAATATCTTTTTGAATATCATCTCAAAATATACTGTACTTTATATTTAATTTGTTTACTAAGCACTTCATTTATGACTATAGCACAGTCTCCAAAAATAAAAAATAACCTTCAAAAATATGTATTCAAAAAAGGTTTGGTTGGCTTCACTTTAAACGAATCATATGTTTGCTGCAAATCAACCTGATTTTAAACAACATATGCACTATGTAGTTAACATAACCATGATGGTTCAGAGGTTTTTTTAATTTTGGTAAAGTATACCTTGCTCTACAAAACCGGGAGCGACTTGTATGATTGCAAAGACATGGGGGGCTTCGCCCCCCACACCTCGCTTTTACCCTGCCAATCAATTTAAACCTATGAGAAAAGAAAAATAACGTTAATCTCTTTATTTCATTGAAAATATGATTATTTTATCTCATGATATACCGTACTTTATATTTAATTTGTTTACTAAGCACTCCCTTTATGACTATAGCAAAGTTTCCAAAAAAATAATAGCCCTTAAAAATATGTATTTGAAATAGGCTTGGTTGGCTTCGCTTGAAACAAATTATACGTTTGTTTCACATTAACCCGATTTTGAACTACATATGCAGTGTGTAGTTAACATAACCATGATGGTTCAAAGTATTTTTTCCAATTTTGGTAAAATATAATTTGCTCTACAACACCGTGAGTTACTTACATGTTTGCGAAAAGACAAAGCGGAGGCCTCGCCCCCCACATAGGAGAAAAAATAATGTTCCTTGTTTATTTCGTTGCTATCATGGCAACTCATAAGACCAATGTTAAAATTTTTCTACTTTTAAATTAATTTTATTAAGTTATTAGATTTTCACTGGCCAAGTACTCTGCACAGAACACATTTTTGGGCCAAAAATTACTTATTTCTAGACTTTTAAGGAAAATCTCAGACCTGTTTTTTGAGATAATTGTGCAAGCAAGCAAGCACACACACAAGATAACAAAAAACATTTTACTGTTATTTCAAAGGAAATAAATCACTAAGACTGCATATAACTGATTTATTAATGTTACATATAAAATACAACTACAATTAATTAATGAAATACATTATATTTAAATATTTAAAGTAGCTATACGACGTCTTAAATAGCTTCTGAGCAGGATTTATTATTTTTACGGAATTATTCACTTCATTCAAAATCTAAGAGGATTTTAAATAGTAAATATGTGGAAAATTAAAAAATTCATAAAATAAACATAACATATTCAGACCTACAGATAGCCTACTTTAAAAACTGATGTCAACCACCATCTCAAAAAATTGTTGAATAATTTCTTCTTTGCCTGAAACAAAAATACTCATTAGTGGCAGATAATTAATTAAAGCATTTTTAAATCTGTAATACACTTTATTTTTTGGTTCATAATTTGATAACAGCTGTCAGTTCAAATGTTTAGGGGTATTTTTATGAAAATTTGACAATACATCTCAGAATTTAAAGAAAGAGCATCACTTGTTTACAATAGTTGAATTTCCAGAGAAGTGGCCTTATCCATCAACAGCTAATCAAACCCAAATAATTTGGTTTACAACTAAACATTTGGACATGTCTTGGAATAGTTAGTTGTAAAGGTTAACCGCCGGAGTACAACACTTTTAATTTCCGAGGACTACCAGCTTTTATCATTGTCAATAAATACGGAAGGAGACTTTTCATTGCCTTTGTTAAAAGTGTAGCCTACCAGTTGTTGTGTGTCAGGATTATAAAAAGAACCAACTTCTTGTATTCTTTGATTGCCGAACAGCCTATACCTGTCATGACAACATCTGATCATTAAAGTTGTTCACTTAAAGATTGGTTTATATAGTTTTTGAAAATTGGCAATCATGTCATAAAAAAATTAGTTTTCATCACTCTGTATACGAAAATTGCCTGTTACCATACAGCTGAGATCTACGAAAACTCTCGATTTCCTTAGGTCAAAACAAATAAAGATCAGATGCTTTTTCGTTACCCAAACATTTCATTCCTGTACCCAAACAAACCATTTCCGTACCACAACAATGCCGTACCCAAACAAACGGTTTTCCTACTTTGACAGTTCAACCAGCTGACTCTAAACTAAAATAGACAGTTCAGCTGTATTGTGTTTGCTTATAGAAAAATGATTGAATTATTGAATTATATGAACGGGATATTTTCATAAATTACAACTGTATATTCACGTTTTTAGGCAATCTAGAGGTATAACAACAAACAGAATAACCCCCAAAATATTAACTAAATTTCTGAAAATTTTCGATCACATTGGAATTTTGGCAAAATGATTTTTACAATATAAAGAAATCGCATATTTATACAGGGTGAGGCAGACCACCCGTGCACATAGTTTTATGGGAGTACGGTTTAACCTAGAATCGCCAAATAAAATTATTCCCCCCTAAATCAATTATGAAGAATTCACTTAAAATATTTACAACATGATCTGAGCACAGGGTGTTCCAGAAATGAAGGTCACGAGTTCGAATCTCGAAATTTTCTTATGTAAACCTATGACACATTGTACATTTTCAGAAAGGTCTTGTTTAGAGGAACAATTTGGTGAAAACAGAACCTAATTATCTCAAACCGTCTTAAGATGGCGGCCAGTTCTTTGATTTTTTTGCCTATTGACGGAATACCCTGTATTTTCGAAACCGCTACATATGTTTCAGTTCTGATTGAAAATTCGTAATCGCGGTAAACTGAGCTTTACAATGATGTGTTACATGTCATAATTATCAAAATTATCAATTTTTACCAGAATTTTATTTTTTTGTAATGTTGGTAGCCCTGTAAATCAAAAAAGTCAAATGGCACCATATGGCAAATAGCATATCATTTTAAGCGTCTTTTAAAGACGAACAACTTTTCAATTTACACCTACTGTCTATTTTTTGTAGTATTGTAGTAATAAGCCAAAAACTCAATTTTTCCATATAAAATGCATGTTAATTGCATTACGGAACAGCATAAGATTTTTCCCCCAGCTTATTATCAAGCTATTCTTTAAGGAAATGCGTAATAGTGATATTTTTTGTTAGGTTTTTTAATTTATAAAAGTTCTCAGATCCGAAGATTGTAAACAAGCCTAAAAGTCAAAATTCTAATAAAAATAGCAAGGTATAATAAATTTTATATAAAATAAAATGGGTTTTTAAAATGAACATTTAATATTAATGTATTTCAATTTTTTCTCGATCTCTTACGTCAGCCGAAAACCCTTATTATGCCAGTTTACGAAATTTAACACTACTTATTTTTATTTCAACAAACAGGTTTTTAAGATTAAATTAATAGTCTTTGTAATGGAAAAAGAAAAATTACAACATGCAGCAATTTATCAATGTGGCTTTATTCTTTTTTGGTATTTGTTAATGTTTATCTTTATCAATGATTCCAATAACAATAATTCATGCTTTTAGGATTTTTTATAATCTTTGGATCTGAGAATTTTTAAATATTAAAAAACTTGACTTTCAAGATCGTTGATGAGTTCTTTTACTTGCTTTTGAAATATTTCCCATTCATTTGTAAGCTCGACTACATTTAAATCACGGGAGTATTTCATCCCAAAATCTGCAGAATATTTGAGTAGAACAGCAGTTGGCTCTTTCTTTAGAGCTTCTCCAGTTAAGAAATAGAAGTCTGATGATATTGACGCCATTGCTTCATACCTCTTCGTGAGTTCTGTCAGGATTTGATCATAAGCCAAATTGATTTCTCTCTGAAACTCCTGTTTTGAGTCTAGATATTCATCATGTGCATGATCATTTGAATCTAAAAGACGTTTGCTTACGATCTTTCTTCTTTTCTGAGCAAAGTTGTCATCAACGCCAATTTCCTGAGCTTGTTTTTTTTGCATAGGTAATTGCTTTGCAGATGTCTTCATCCCTGATTTCTTGAATTGTATTTGATAATCCCTTTATCATTTTGCTAGCTTGGTCGACGGTTACAGCCTCTTTTTGGAGAGATTTGTTTATTTTATCAATCGAGATAAGAATCCTCTCCCAAATATGCAAAAGACATATGAACTTAAAATCAATTTGCTTTATCAGACCTTGAGCACCCATGGAAGTTTCCAGGTTCCATTTGTCTTCGTTGTTATCAGCCATTTCCTTCAGGCTTGCATACAGTTCTTCGAGTGTTCTTTTTAAAGCGGAGACTGCTCTTCGTTTAGTTGACCACCTAGTGTCACAATGACCCTTCAAAGTGATGTCACAATTGTTCAACACAGTCTGCCACCTTCCTGTGGATCCACTGAAGAAAGTGAAAATCTTTTGAATTGTCCCAAAAAATGAAATCATTAGAGGTGACACCGCAGCAGCATTCGAGCCAATTAGGTTTAAACTGTGTGCTGCACAAGGCAAAAACCGAGCACTTTCATTTTGTTTGAGGATCTGAGCTTGCACACCATTACATTTTCCAGCCATGTTACTACCATTGTCATAGCCCTGACCTCGACAATTTTCAATAGTTAGGCCGTCTTTGTTTAGCTTTTTTAAAATGTCCTCTGAAATTCCTTCTCCTGTTTTTTCATTCGTGTTGATAAAGTCAATAAAACTTTCTTTCACTTGACACTTTCCATCTGACAAGTCAACAAATCTAATAACTTGGCTCATTTGCTCAATGTGAGCACTGTCTGGTGTGCAGTCAAAGATAATGGAATAGTACTTTGCATTTTTGATTTGATTCAAGATACTCTGTCTCACGTTGCTTCCAATCAAATTTATAAGCTCATTTTGGATTTTGGGAGAGAAGTAACTAAGTGCCATTTTATTTTATTTGACGTAAGCCATATGTTCTGCTAGTTTTGGATGATAGTGACTTATCAGTTCTAATGTGCTTAGAAAAACTCCACTACTTGCCTCCCCAATGATTTCTTTCTTTGCTGTTCCCCGAAGTGGTAGATTATATTTTGCACAAAATATAATTACATCTATAACTACTTTAAGTATGTTCCTCCACTTCTCTACCTCCTTCTGGATACTTTCTTGAATTTCTGCATCAACAGTTTTCTTTAGTTTTAGTCGGTTTTGCAACTCTTTCCAATGCATGCAACAAAATCTATGGCTGGAAGAATTTTCGTGGTTGAAAATCTGAGGGTTTAAGTGTTTCCAGTCATTAAAACCTTTATTGAAATCAAAAAATGAAGATGACTTTCCACATTGGTCCTTTCCAAACAGGAGACAGGGAAAACAAAAAAGAGAGTCTTCCGATTGGCTGTAAAGTAACCATTGTCTTCGAACACGTTCACCATTTGTTAGAGTTTTGTAAAACCACTTCCCATCAAAATGTCTATCTTCATCCGACAAAGGAAACTTAAAGGTCGATACGTCAATTATTTGAGGGCCGTGTTCAACCAGCAGGATTCTTATTTTGTCAGTCATATATGGACAGCCAGGCCATTTTTTTGGATCATTAAAAACTATTTCACCTATTTCTGGCGAAAAATCGTCTTGTAGTGAAGATAAATCATGAAAACCAACTTCTGACTCTTCATCATCTAAAGGACTGTCTGAGGAAGATACTTCCGCTTCAAAATAGTTTTCTGACATTGATGGGACCATAATATGATGAGATGTTGATGATTGTGGTTGGTCGTCATTATTTGAAAGCTGATGCTGTGTTTCCGTATCATTGGATTTAGAATCGTCATTACTCTCATCTTGATCAGTTGCAGACTCCCCCTTATTTGTTTTCAGCCAATTCTTCAGGTGTCCAGAAAGGAGCACTGCAGTTTTTTCCTTTTCTTTCCTTACTTTTTTAAATGCGCTGCCAGACAGTTTTTTAGGACCCTTTTTGTTGTTCGACAGGAAATAGTTAAACCTAGAATGAAATTTCAATTTTTTAAAATGGACATGTACTCATAACACTAACAATATTACAATTATATATGAATATTTATTTATCGAACTTGATACAAAAGACCCCTCTAGAAGTTTTAGTTGCACATTCCCTCCTGTCAACAATCAACAAAAGGCCGATCACTGTTTCTAGTTGTGTGTGCTCCCCATAAAAAAAACAAAACGTCAACCGAAAAAAATTCAGAAACCTTTGTTAAGCAACTATCATGTTAACATTTTAAGCCAATTAAAAATTAAATTTTCAAGTTTGCGGGGGCTGTAACAATGTAGAAAAAATCGTCAATACTTTTACAGCTGTAGACTCGAGAAAGCAAAAAAATACATTCCATATATAACAGAAAATATCTCCGTTGCAGCAGACCTGCATCCTCAGCGAATTTCAAATGCATAAATAGATCGATAATACAAAGCTCTACATGAAGTGTAATCAACGTACAGGCCTACCGCATAACACGTCCATTGATAAGCGTAGAGATATTCTTAATAAGAATAACCTGGTAGGCCTACTTAATATTAAGAATAATACTGGTTTCATTAAAATTCCCATGAATAATCATACTGATTTGATTTTTACTTTTTACTTTCTACAAATCATTGGCAGATTAATGCTAGAGGTCATTTAAATCTGCCAATAAAAATATCACTAAATAAGATTTCGGAGAATTGGTCCTTTGGCATTTCTATCAACTTAAAAACTTACAAGATGTAATTTTAGAAATTAAAATACTTATTAAATTATGGTTTAAATACCTCCAGTCAACAGTTCTAATCTTGTAGATTCTCCTACATGTTTCGAAACTACCGTTTCATCGTCTGGGATGATCCAAAAATTGTCATGACATTAAATTCTTGACACTTAAATAATTTAAAAATTTTTAAAAACATTTATAAATTCACATACACATAAAAACACTTAATAAAAAACTTAATAAAAAACCAACATTGACTACTTGTGCTGGCCAGCAATAGACACCGACTGGGGAAACAGTCTACCCCACCCCAACTTGACCTTGAACCATCAGCTGATTTGTTGTTTTATCCTGAAAGTAAGAAATGCGGTCAAATAATCTGTTTGAATTGTATTTTAGTTTTTCGTTCAAAATATTGTTGGGATCATTTTTGAAGGCGTTATATATATGAAGTTCTTCAAGTGTTGACATGAGGGGTGATTTTTTACATTTATTTAACACCTGCAAATTTGTCTCAAAATTGATAACACTGTGGTTTTTCTCAGCCAGATGTTCGGCAAACATAGATTTTTGTGTCAGCAATTTTGGTTTTGGCATGTGTTCTGAAAATCTTTTCTTGAACGATCTGCCTGTCTGTCCGACAGCTGTCTGGCGACAACTCCAGCTTTTAAACAAAAAATTGAACAGTATTTCGAACAACTTGAAATTCACTCTAGAATTAGAAAACAACAATAGCATAAATTTTTTGGATTTATCTTTAAGAAAAGGAACAGATGGTAACATTAAGTTTTCTATATATCGTAAACCCACTGCAACAGACCACACAATACATGCCTCATCTTACCACCCAATGGCCCATAAAATGGCAGCGTACAACAGTTTTGTTCATCGCCTTTTAGCGATACCTATGGAGAAGGTAGATTACGACAGCGAAATATCAATAATAAAGTACATCGCTGTGGCCAATGGCTATAGGAGTGATTTAATAGATAAATTAATTAATAAACAGAGAATGAAAATTAATAGTTCAACTAACATACAGAAACCAAATCAAGAAACAGCCCAAAGTTTTATCTCAGTCGAATTTGGCCAGTCACTTTGTCACACTTTAAATAAAGAACTGAAAAAACATGATATTAAAATGTCTTGCAAAACATCCAACAAATTAGAAAAACAGCTGAACACCCACACATACAAGCCAAAAATAAATAAAGCAGACCAAACTGGAGTATATAAATTAAATTGTTCTGATTGTACAAAATTTTACATCGGACAGACAGGCAGATCGTTCAAGAAAAGATTTTCAGAACACATGCCAAAACCAAAATTGCTGACACAAAAATCTATGTTAGCCGAACATCTGGCTGAGAAAAACCACAGTGTTATCAATTTTGAGACAAATTTGCAGGTGTTAAATAAATGTAAAAAATCACCCCTCATGTCAACACTTGAAGAACTTCATATATATAACGCCTTCAAAAATGATCCCAACAATATTTTGAACGAAAAACTAAAATACAATTCAAACAGATTATTTGACCACATTTCTTACTTTCAGGATAAAACAACAAATCAGCTGATGGTTCAAGGTCAAGTTGGGGTGGGGTAGACTGTTTCCTCAGTCGGTGTCTATTGCTGGCCAGCACAAGTAGTCAATGTTGGTTTTTTATTAAGTGTTTTTATGTGTATGTGAATTTATAAATGTTTTTAAAAATTTTTAAATTATTTAAGTGTCAAGAATTTAATGTCATGACAATTTTTGGATCATCCCAGACGATGAAACGGTAGTTTCGAAACATGTAGGAGAATCTACAAGATTAGAGCTGTTGACTGGAGGTATTTAAAACCATAATTTAATAGTCGATTAACAGTTCTGGAGGCAAACAACAATGAATAAAATACTTATTTGTTTGCCTCATTAAAATATAAATTTTATTTAAATAAACATATTTTAAAGTAATCAGTAATGTCAAAGGATCAATTCACAAATTCCATATTTAGGTCTAGTGATATTTTATTGGTAGATTCAAATCCAAGGATCAATTCTCGAATTCCCTATTTATTGATATTTTATTGGCAGATTCAAATAACCTCTTGCGAGAATCTGCTAGTAAATCGTCATCCCAAAGGCACTGTTACAAGATAGGCCTACATATAATTTAATAGCAATTTTTATTGGGATTTCGAAAAAAGGACATATATAATTGAAAATATTTTCTTTTCCTCCTTCAATTATTTTCATTGTGCTATAACTTTGGAAAAAATTAGCAACATTTTCGTTATAGGTTATAGGCCTCAATATGACTTTTTATAGAGCTGTTATTTTGTAACAGTCGCTCTTAGGCCTTAATAATCTGTGCCATAAACTAATAAATATATATAAAGTAAAATTTATTTACTTACCAAGAATATATTTGTCATAATTATATACGTCTATTGATAAATTATTAGAAACAATAACGAACGTATGCAGGAAGATGTCAACACAATACGAAATCTCGCGCCATCGTGCTCTCATAAAAAAAAAGTTCATGGAGTAAAAAATTTCAGCTTATGAAATTTATATTATTTATACTCCATAACATTTGAAAACAAACTAATATTTTTTTAATGAATTAGTTAAAAGACATTTGCACTGTATATTAGGCTATCTTAATTTTTTACACACGATATTATTTTGATTTCTTCAAATATTTTTCAGCTATATTTTCAAAAAAAAATTACTTTCCTGCTGTGCTCTATTGCGTCATCGTCGGCCGCCCTCTAAATTTGAGCCCCCCTTGCTCTTGCGCCCTTGGCGGGGGCCACTCCTGCCAACCCCTAGGTACACCACTGGTCACTATTACACATTCCCTTAAAGAATAGCGCGATAATAAGCTGGGGGAAAATCTTCTGCTGTTCCGTAATGGAATTAACATGCATCTTATATGGAAAAATTGAGTTTTTGGCTTATTACTACAATTCTACAAAAAATAGACAGTAGGTGTAAATTGAAAAGTTGTTCGTCTTTAAAAGACGCTTAAAATAATATGCTATTTGCTATATGGTGCCATTTGACTTTTTTGATTTACAGGGCTACCAACATTACAAAAAAATAAAATTCTGGTAAAAATTGATAATTTTGATAATTATGACATGTAACACACCATTGTAAAGCTCAGTTTACCGCGATTACGAATTTTCAATCAGAACTGAAAAATATGTAGCGGTTTCGAAAATACAGGGTATTCCGTCAATAGGCAAAAAAATCAAAGAACTGGCCGCCATCTTAAGACGGTTTGAGATAATTAGGTTCTGTTTTCACCAAAATGTTCCTCTAAACAAGACCTTTCTGAAAATGTACAATGTGTCATAGGTTTACATAAGAAAATTTCGAGATTCGAACTCGTGACCTTCATTTCTGGAACACCCTGTGCTCAGATCATGTTGTAAATATTTTAAGTGAATTCTTCATAATTGATTTAGGGGGGAATAATTTTATTTGGCGATTCTAGGTTAAACCGTACTCCCGTAAAACTATGTGCACGGGTGGTCTGCCTCACCCTGTATAAATATGCGATTTCTTTATATTGTAAAAATAATTTTGCCAAAATTCCAATGTGATCGAAAATTTTCAGAAATTTAGTTAATATTTTGGGGGTTATTCTGTTTGTTGTTATACCTCTAGATTGCCTAAAAACGCGAATATACAGTTGTAATTTATGAAAATTTCCCGTTCATATAATTCAATAATTCAATCATTTTTCTATAAGCAAACACAATACGGCTGAACTGTCTATTTTAGTTTAGAGTCAGCTGGTTGAACTATCAAAGTAGGAAAACTGTTTGTTTGGGTACGGCATTGTTGTGGTACAGAAATGGTTTGTTTGGGTACAGGAATGAAATGTTTGGGTAACGAAAAAGCATCTGATCATTATTTGTTTTGACCTAAGGAAATCGAGAGTTTTCGTAGATCTCAGCTGTATGGTAACAGGCAATTTTCGTATACAGAGTGATGAAAACTAATTTTTTTATGACATGATTGCCAATTTTCAAAAACTATATAAACCAATCTTTAAGTGAACAACTTTAATGATCAGATGTTGTCATGACAGGTATAGGCTGTTCGGCAACCAAAGAATACAAGAAGTTGGTTCTTTTTATAATCCTGACACACAACAACTGGTAGGCTACACTTTTAACGAAGGCAATGAAAAGTCTCCTTCCGTATTTATTGACAATGATAAAAGCTGGTAGTCCTCGGAAATTAAAAGTGTTGTACTCCGCGGTTAACCTTTACAACTAACTATTCCAAGACATGTCCAAATGTTTAGTTGTAAACCAAATTATTTGGGTATGATTAGCTGTTGATGGATAAGGCCACTTCTCTGGAAATTCAACCATTGTAAACAAGTGATGCTCTTTCTTTAAATTCTGAGATGTATTGTCAAATTTTCATAAAAATACCCCTAAACATTTGAACTGACAGCTGTTGTCAAATTATGAACCAAAAAATAAAGTGTATTACAGATTTAAAAATGCTTTAATTAATTATCTGCCACTAATGAGTATTTTTGTTTCAGGCAAAGAAGAAATTATTCAACAATTTTTTGAGATGGTGGTTGACATCAGTTTTTAAAGTAGGCTATCTGTAGGTCTGAATATGTTATGTTTATTTTATGAATTTTTTAATTTTCCACATATTTACTATTTAAAATCCTCTTAGATTTTGAATGAAGTGAATAATTCCGTAAAAATAATAAATCCTGCTCAGAAGCTATTTAAGACGTTGTATAGCTACATTAAATATTTAAATATAATGTATTTCATTAATTAATTGTAGTTGTATTTTATATGTAACATTAATAAATCAGTTGTATGCAGTCTTAGTGATTTATTTCCTTTGAAATAACAGTAAAATGTTTTTTGTTATCTTGTGTGTGCTTGCTTGCTTGCACAATTATCTCAAAAAACAGGTCTGAGAATTTCCTTAAAAGTCTAGAAATAAGTAATTTTTGGCCCAAAAATGTGTTCTGTGCAGAGTACTTGGTCAGTGAAAATCTAATAATAACTTAATAAAATTAATTTAAAATTAGAAAAATTTTAACATTGGTCTTATGAGTTGCCATGATAGCAACGAAATAAACAAGGAACATTATTTTTTCTCCTATGTGGGGGGCGAGGCCTCCGCTTTGTCTTTTCGCAAACATGTAAGTAACTCACGGTGTTGTAGAGCAAATTATATTTTACCAAAATTGGAAAAAATACTTTGAACCATCATGGTTATGTTAACTACACACTGCATATGTAGTTCAAAATCGGATTAATGTGAAACAAACGTATAATTTGTTTCAAGCGAAGCCAACCAAGCCTATTTCAAATACATATTTTTAAGGGCTATTATTTTTTTGGAAACTTTGCTATAGTCATAAAGGGAGTGCTTAGTAAACAAATTAAATATAAAGTACGGTATATCATGAGATAAAATAATCATATTTTCAATGAAATAAAGAGATTAACATTATTTTTCTTTTCTCATAGGTTTAAATTGATTGGCAGGGTAAAAGCGGGGTGTGGGGGGCGAAGTGCAAGGGGGGCCATATCTTTGCAATCATATAAGTCGCTCCCGGTTTTGTAGAGCAAGGTATACTTTACCAAAATTAAAAAAACCTCTGAACCATCATGGTTATGTTAACTACATAGCATATGTAGTTTAAAATCAGGTTGATTTGCAGCAAACGTATGATTCGTTTAAAGTGAAGCCAACCAAACCTTTTTTGAATACATATTTTTGAAGGTTATTTTTTATTTTTGGAGACTGTGCTATAGTCATAAATGAAGTGCTTAGTAAACAAATTAAATATAAAGTACAGTATATTTTGAGATGAAATTCAAAAAGATATTTTTAAGGTAATAAATAGATAATCATGTTATTTTGTTTAATTTAAATTCATGGGCAGAGGTAAGGAGGGGTGTGGGGGGGCAGAGCCCCCCCATGTCTTTTGGCAATCATATAAGCCCCTCACGGTTTTTTAGAGCAAGGTATACTTTACCAAAATTAGAAAAAAGCTTTAAACCGTCATGACTATTTAATTACATACTGCATAGGCAGTTTAAAATGAGGTTTAATTGAAGCAAACGTATAATTTGCTCTAAGCGAAGCCCAACAACCCTTTTTTCATATATATATTTTTTATGGCTATAAGTTTTTTTGGCTCAGTAAACAGCTCAGTAAACAAATAAAATATGAAGTACATA
>JAQJVK010000105.1:0-128495 GCA_035578135.1 Flexamia atlantica
TATTTGTTATAGATAATGGTAATTCATTTTTCAAACCACCACAACTGTTTTGTGATAATACATACCAATTTTCCGCCACAGCTGAATTCATTGTCCTTACTGGATATTTCTTGTCCTTTCTTTCTATGCATCAAGTAAGGACAAGTTTTATGTGACAGAAAACTGGTATGATAATGGTAAGTAATTGATATGATATTGGTATGAGAGGCCGCCACCCTCTAAAAAAAAATTGATCTTTTATTAAATCATACATGAGGATTCACCTACAATGAACAGTGGTTAAAACAAGTTTCATTCAGTCTTCTCTGGGATGACAATTTTGCAATCCATACACATTCTTCGATCGATACCTACAATTACAAAAATTCATGATTCTAGATCCCATATTATATATAATTTGAGATTTTATTTTGATATTGATTCGAAAATGCCAAATTATAAAAATATAGCAAACAAATCTGTGTTAAGATTACAAATCCTTACGCAGGAGGTAGCTAAAGAAATTACCCTAGCATCTTCTAATATTTATAACATAGGTTTTTACATTGAAAAACTTCAAAGAGTAACCATTGAAAGACACCTATAATACAGTATTACTCGAAATATGTGAAGCACGCTTTGGTTAATTACATTGAACATCAAGCAGGATAGATTGGGAGACGACCTTGGAGGCGGTGTGTATTTCCGTCACGTTCTCTGCGTTAAACCTTTCCACTGTTCCTTATGGCATCGCCTACAGGTAAGACCTGCTAAATGAGCTGAGAGTATAATGTTTCGGCATCGGCTTTCATTGCCACTTAGTGGATTGTAGTTTGATCTGATGCAATTCAAATTCTCACTCCTTAAAACACCAAAAATCCATTCATATTTTCCAAATGGCACTAAGATCTAGTTTTAATTACGCTCTATTTTAATTGGTACATTTCAATAATTTGAAAATTAGTAAAAACAAATCATTCAATAAGTATTGATGCATGTGGCTGCAATATGTATTATGTTTTAATTTAATTCACTTAGCCGATTATGTTAAGAAATTTAGAATGAGTAAATAATAAAATAAATAATTTCCAAATCGGATGAAAAGTTGATCCAATTGCTCCACTATGAATCTACTTACGTATGTATTTAAGTTTGGACTCTTAAATAGGCAGTTTCCTTCTAAGCTGACAGACACATAATATATTGGTTTAAAACCTTTCTATATGTACTAGGTTAGCATCGTTAGTTACGTTTGAATCCTCGGTGGACTTTGTATAACATTATTTTTTGCAGGCAATCCGCTTTTATCGTCTATCTGCTTTTGTCCATGTAAAAATAATTAAACGGGGTTAATTGCTGCACAGTTTTCACTTTTGCGGCCTAGTGTGAACTCTTGCCCTGATCTGCTGTTCTCTTAGAGGAGAAATGAGAAACTCCTTGTGTTTTTAAGTTGGGTTATTCATTGCAAAATATTCAAAGACGTGAAATAAGTTTCAGGTATTGGAGATTTTACGCTTTCCTCATTAAGCAACTTCTCGTCATCACGGAATATTTAAAAAGCTAATTTTAAACAAAAACACCACTTATATTAAAAATAGCATCGGTCATTTTAGTTATTGCGTGATCGATAAGAAACTAACTATTCATAGTACCGTTTATAGTGTCTTATTAAGTCCATAAAATCTACAGTGTATTGTCAAAGGCGTTCTGTGGTATATTTTACCACATAATAAACTTTGGAAACGTAAAGTCTTTGTGTCGTACAAGTAAACGACAACATATTTTGCTTTATTATCGATTGTCTTGCGTATGTTTGTTTATGATCCTAAGGATAATATTAACTATAAATATTCCATTGACAAAATTTTCATTTATCGAGATTTAGTTGTGTTAAACTAGTATATGTACAGATGTTTCAATAGAACTTATGAACTAATACAAATGACATTACAAATATATATCGCACGTTCATTTATTAATACGCGAAAATATAAGTTTCAGTAATAAAACAGAAAAATCATAAAAAAATAATGTTTTTCTAAATTAATATAAAATCCAGTTTTCGGTCTTTACTTATAGGCTGACAAAGCTGCGAATTTGGGCTTGCCACAATCGTTTTAGCCTAAGAATTTTTCAACAAATAAAAATAGAGTTTTTATATTTAAAAATGAAGTTTTATCTTTGATATGCTTTCTTAAATAACCACCAATTATAGCCAATAAACCGACCTTGTCACACGAAAGCAAAGAAGCTAGAAACAAGCTGTCTGAAAACAAAAATTCTGTAAAAGTTCTGTTGATTTTGTTCATTTGCATTCGAACCTCGTGTTATTTTATAGCTGCAATCAAATAAGGGGCGACCGGAATATTCACCCTCAAGGGGTGCTTTACTGTGTCTGCTCGAGTGTGGCCACAACATACCCTCGGTCGGGGAATCCCTCTACCTAGTGCTATTAATACTAGTGATATACATGCTTCCCAGAGCTTCAGATGGTTTGCAGTAGCTTTTATAAGGTCGAAACCCCAATTTTAACTTCCGCAAACTAAGTAATTAATTAGTAAAAATGCTACAGATAAATACAATGACAGTAAACGTATGGTCAAATTAAAATTAAAATTAACATTAGTTTATTACATAAACAAATTCATGCATTAACAATGGCAGGAAACATAATCAGTTCTTCGTCAAATAATAAGTCTTTCTCATGAAAAATCTATCAAAATTAGCAAAACTAAACTAATTAATCAACTGAGTAACAGATTAAAAAAATAATAAAGTCAATAACAAGTAATAACATTTTACCACATTCTAGGCAACAATGAATAAAATATGAAAATTCTAAAGCAACTTGTTCATTGTTTATCTGGGCCATGGGTTGCACAACTCATGGCCCAGATAAAGAGAAATGTCTGGATACGCTATAAACCCCTTAGTGCTATCAAATGAATTGTGGATGGATTCAAAAGTAATCAACAATTTATTTTATGAAAAAAATTGGTTTACTTTTTAGCTTTATAATTCAGTTTGCTACGAAATCTTTTACACATAATGCAGTGATTATTCAAAGATTGCTTAAACAGTATTGCAAACCTTTGTTGTCTCAGTTACGAGTATTGAATGGGCGAATCTTCATTAAGAGACCTGTCCGCTAGTTTTTTCATATTGTTGACAGCAAGCTCAAAAATATACAAGAACTTATCTGCAACAAGGTAACATCTGCTAAGATATACCCGCAGCTTCACCTGCTGAAAGTATAAATTATTTCGATTATATCATATTATGTCTTGAGCAATTTTTAGGAAAATTTTACAAATGGCGTGATTTCGGTTGTGGGCCGTGGGATGCAAATTCTGTAACATTTTTTCAATTAACACGAAAACCATAAAATATACGAAAAAGTATCAATGGCATTTTTTGTAGAAGACAAAGTTTCCAAAAAAAGAGGACATTTTAGTAATTGCTGATATTGTCAACTGTCTAAGATGTTGTAATTCTAATACCCCTGCCACAAGGAGTACATGTAAAATTTGATGTAATGTACATTCCCTAGGAAGCGAAGCCTTTTGACCTTAATGAATAATAAATTATATTCATAGATTCCTGATATAAATGGAAGTTATTTAACACCTTAATCATAACATAAAAAATCGTGGAAAAACTCTCAAAAATGATTCTATGAGGTAATATTTTATAATTTCCTTAAAGAACTTCTTTTTCGTGAGCATACCCACGCCTTATTGTTAACTATTTTTAATGATTGAGGTATCAAATAACTGGTATTTCTATCAAGATTCTATGGATGTAATTGATTATTCAAGCCTAAGGTGAAAGGGCTCCGCCCCCTTGGGAATGTGTTTTGCATCAAACGTTACATTTATTCCTTATTGCGAGGTTATTAATTACAAAATTTTAGAAAACTAATAATATTAGCAGTAATTTCTAAAATATCCTGTACTTGTACTTATTTTATTGTAATGTTATCCACTAAAAAACGCCAATGGAAGATTTTTCGTATCTTTTAGTGAATTTCCCCTATAGGGATTAGCGAATTTCCCCTATAGGAAAGAAGCTATTACCGTAGGTCTCATGGTAAGACCTAAGCCCGAGACCATGATAACTTTTCGTTTTGGGGCCACCAGAAGCAAAAAACACCATCCGTTCGAATTTATATATATATATATATATATATATATATATATATATATATATATATATATATATATGTATGTGTCTGTTAGCACGATAGCGGCCGTAAAAATGGTCCAATCTTAATGAACATTGGTACTGACATGTAAAGTGGTAGTCACTCGGACGAGTTCGTGAACCAGCCCGATCGGAACACCGGAAGGGGGGGTAAAGGGGGAAAAATACACATAAAAATGGTTTTTTACAAATAAAAATAAAATTCATCGAATTTTTGTTGGCAACATCGAATTCAGCTCAAAAAAACAAACAATTTAGTATTGAATCACTGCTCTATGTCCATTGGTTACCGAGATATTGAAAGTGGTAAACACAGTACGTTGTCCCAATGTTAACCTTATGGGAAATAAGTAAAATTCTATATCTCGCTTATTACTCAACATATCTTGATAAAACTTGGTAAATGGCTTCTTCTGGTTCAGATCTACTAAATATTGAATTAAAACTACCCAGTTTTAATATACCTGTAGCAGCAAACCTGCACACTCATTCCCCATGTTATTCTTATTGGGCTTACCAAAACATGTCAAATCTCGCTATGTTGGATTGAAATATGTTGTTTTGCATTTGAAATTCGCTGAGTATGCAGGTCTGCTGCAACGGGGGTATTATGGTGTTTGTGTCAATTGAAAAAGATTTAGAGCAACACGGACAAGAAATGTTTTTAGCGAATTTCCTTAAAGGAATAAGCTATTACCGTAGGTTTGATGGTAAGACCTAAGCCCGAGACCATGTTAACTTTTCATTTTGGGGCCCCCAGAAGCAAAAAACACTATTCGTTCGAATTTTTATATATATATATATATATATATATGTCTGTTAACACGATAGCAGCCGTAAATATGGTCCGATCTTAATGAAATTTGGTATAGACGTGTAAAGTGGTAATCACTCGGACGAGTTCGTGAACCAGCTCGATCGGACCACCGGAAGGGGGGTAAAGGGGGGTAAACCCCCCCAAAAATGGGTTTTTTGATTTTTTTACATAGAAAATTAAAAATTATCCAATTTTTGCTAGCATTATTGAATTCAGCTCAAAAAAACAAACAATTTAGTACTTTGAATCACTGCTCTATGTCCATTGGTTTCCGAGATATTGAAAGTGGTAAACACAGTACGTTGTCCCAATGTTAACCTTATGGGAAATAAGTAAAATTCTATATCTCGCTTATTTCTCAACATATCTTGATAAAACTTGGTAAATGGCTTCTTCTAGTTCAGATCAACTAAATATTGAATTAAAACCACCCAGTTTTAATATACCCGTAGCAGCAAACCTGCATACTCATTCCCCATGTTATTCTTATGGAGCTTACAAAAACACGTTGAATCCCGGTATGTTGGATTGAAATATGTTGTTTTGCATTTGAAATTCGCTGAGTATGCAGGTCTGCTGCAACGGTGGTATTTTTTTCAAGATGGCAGCTGGAGCAGAGCAGGGTTTCTGGGGAATTTCGGGATTTTAGTTAGTGAGGTTTACTTAAATTTTGTGCGAAGTTTCAACTTGGTTAGGTTTTGTTATGTCGAGTTTTCTGAAATTCCTGGACTGTAATGTCAGGATTGTACAAATTTAAAAGTAATGTTGTGACGTAAAATCTAAAATATTTGATACTCATTTAGTTTTTGCTCGTTGGGAATGCGTAAAGATTGTTGATAAATGAGTTTTGTAATATATTTTGTTTTTAAATTCGATTTGTTTTAGTCCCATAGCCAATGAGCAGTAAACCATCCCTTTAAATTCATATTTATATCAAAACCGTGTCTCAGATTTAATTCAACGAAAATCCTAGTTTTTAGCATTAAAAAAACTACTACGGTTCTAGTTATAACAAAAATAACTTATTTTGTTCTGATATCAGTGTGAAATTCTTTCTTGAGCTTAATTCTTAATTCTATTTATGCTTGTAAAAGCACTAGCTAAAATAAGACCCAGGAAATAAAAATTATGATAATACTAGATTTTGAATAAATATATCGTATCTAACTAAATAAAATTTTTAAAGGTACAGTAAATATTGTTTGGAATCAGTAATTGGCAGAAGAGCAATTGTAATCAAATGAAAAAGGGAAACTGTGAGGGAATTCCAAATTAAATCAATCAGTCAACAAAACTTCTCATTTGGTCGTCAGAACCAGCAGGTTACTGGTTATGTAAAAAAAGTCTGTCACTTCTCTGTAGCCTACCATTAATCAATTAAAAATCTACCTAAAAATAAATGACGAATAATCAAATCATATAAAAATACAACCCATTTAAGTGATATTTAGCATGACTGTTTCTTAGTTACTAACTCAAATTCTAGGAAGTAGCATGGTGTCCCGTAATAATATGTATGAATTCTCATTATGTAATGACTGATACGTTGCCAAGTGCAGAATGTATTAAATTACGTTTGTCCTTCCGTCTCCATATGAATTAAAAAAAAACTAAATCTCTTTTTTAGGAATTGAAAATACAAATGGGTTTACTAAGTGAAAAACAAAAGGGAAATTCAGGTATAAAGGAGACAACAAATTATGGCAAAACTAATCATGGGAAGATACATTTATCTTCCTGTGTTCTTTGATTGAAAACTAGAGACAGAAGATCTAGTACTCTTATCAATTAACGTGAAGAACTTCCTTTAACTGCAGAGTCAAAGAGACAAAGTATCCTCCATGCTTCTCTTTGTTCCTCTACCTAACTTTAATGAAATAAATACCTACAGTTCCCCGAACAATAAAAAATAATTCCCTAAACAATAATTGTGTGGTTATAGTTCGATTAGAATTACCTTCCCTTGCGCTTTGGGGGATTATAAAAATACCATCTCTATACAAACGCAATCTAATGTTTAATTACCTGATTATATCTAGCACATGGTTGGTTACACTCTGAATATATATATTTTATAATAACATATTTGTCAGTCGAAACCATTCTAAATTTTTATTTTACATTTAATTGTAATCTGTAATTTCCTGTTACTTTTACAGTAAATGTTTTAACAGCACCTGTATATTATGCTAATCATTGATTTAGTGTTAGAACACCTATAAACAGAGAAAAAAAGTACGAGTGGATAAATGAAAGTTCAGTGGACTCGACATGTGCTGGCAGGTGTGTAACGGAATTGAATTTTCTTTTTGTGATTATCAGAAAAAAATATTTCCTTATCTGATAAATCATTTAATTTTGGACAAGCACTGTTTACAACACCACAGCCAAGGAAGATGTCCTCAAATATTTAGTTCCCTGATTGGAGAAACTTTAGAAACCGTCTCCACCGTTAAAATCGAAGTTAAAAATAGATAGTTAAAAAATGAAATGAAATAAACTTTATTTTCCAAAATTTGAGACAAGTAATCCACAGTGAAATTGTGTATAGAAACATGAAAAAACAATAAGCATTATATAATAAAATAAATTAGTTTCCATATGGCACATATTACAAAATATATAAAACTAACAGCAATTTCACAAATAATTATTGGAAAAAGAGTCTACATGGGCAGATTGCCTGTGCGTAGACTCAGTTGCAAGTCAAAGTCCAAATGAGTGGAATCAAAAATAATTAAATGGTAATAAGAAAAAAAAATTAAAAAATATATTTTAAGATTTTAGCTAATTTTGGTCTAATTTTAAGCAAAAAGAAAACAATCATTGTTGTGATGAGTGCATGCAACGGCGTTGAATGAAATTCAAACCCCTCAATGAGTGATGCCGACGGTCGTCCGGGGGAGGGGGTCAGTAAGGCAGTGAGAGTTGTACGGATAGATATTTTCGATTTGATATAAATAATCGATTTCCTTTAAAAACACCTGTCTTGTTGTTATTAATGTGAAACTTCATTTAAATAAACAATTAAGGTTATGTTTTGAATCGTTTATTAGAATATCGGTTTCAGTTATATCTTTTATTATCCTATTAAAATTAGAGAAACTGACAAACCTAGAGTCAGGCAGTCAGTCTTGGATTGCAAAAGTTTGCTTTGTTAGCTTGGTAGCTTGGTTAGCGTAATTGGTATTACGATGATTCTAGGAATAGGAATAGGATATATTTCGCAGTGTAACGAAACGTGGATGTAAGGTAAATGATTCGAAAATTCCAATATGTCTTTGAGTATCATTGAAGATAACTTCCAGTTTTTCTATTTTTTTTCTACGATATGATAGAGGGAAGGACATTGCAGGTTTGATTCGCACCTAGGCAATTTTCGGAAGTACAAACTGTCGTGCAACGTGTATTTTCTTAATGTTTAGAAGGTGCAGCTTAAGTTTATATGTTGTAGCCTTATTTTTGGGATTTTTAGAATCATTATTAGAATCATTGTTTATTTACTACACCATCATGCAGATAAAAATCTTATGCTTTAAATTATCGTTTTAATTATAACATCGACAGGTTTTTTTGGTTAACATAATCGCGATTGTAAATATAAAATCGTATAGATATTTAACTTCGATTTTATCGGTGGATACGGATTCTAAAGATTCCCCGTTCGGTTATACAGGTAGTAATCCCTTTGACCGTGCGTGAGTTTAACAAGCTGTAATCAAATGTAGGTTCAACAATTATACATCTAGTTACACAGTTGCACAATTACATCTGACAGTGACACAGTTGGTAAGCTCACATCTTGTCTAGAAATATTTACAAATGTTAGGTAATGTAACGAGTGGAACTAGGCTTACGATCAATATCGAGCGTGTTGGCCTCGAAATCTAAATACCCCCGTTGCAGCAGACCTGCATACTCAGTGAATTTCAAATGCAAAACAACATATTTCAATCCAATATAGTGAGATTTGATGTTTTTGTAAGCTCCATAAGAATAACATGGGGAATGAGAATGCAGGTTTGCTGCTACAGGTATATTAAAACTGAGTGGTTTTAACCCAATATTTAGTAGATCTGAACTAGAAGAAGCTATTTACCAAGTGTTATCAAGATATGTTGAAAAATAACGGAGATATAGAATTTTACTTATTTCCCATAAGGTTAACAGTGGGACAATGTACTGTGTTTACCACATTCAATATCTCGGTATCTAATGGACATAAATCAGTGATTCAAAATACTAAATTGTTTGTTTATTTGAGCTGAATTCAATGGTGTCAACAAAAATTCGTTAAATTTTATTTTTCTATGTATAAACTAAAAAAACCCATTTTTGGGGGGTTTAACCCCCTTTACCCCCCTTCTGGTGATCCGATCGGGCTGGTTCACGACCTCGTCCGAGTGATTACCACTTTACACGTTTATACCAATTTTCATTAAGATTTGACCATTTTTACGGTCGCTATAATGCTAACAGACACACACCCACACACACACACACACACACACACACACACACACACACACACACACACACACACACACACACACACACACACACACACACACACACACACACACACACATATATATATATATATAAATTCAAACGAATGGTTTTTTTTCGCTTCTGGGGGCCCCAAAACGAAAAGTTATCATGGTCTCGGGCTTAGGTCTTACCATGAGACCTACGGTAATAGCTTCTTCCCTTTAGGGGAAATTCGCTAAAAATGTAAAAGGTTACAAGAGAAAAATATATTTTACGATCCAGAGCAACCCAATACCGAATAAGGAATCTAATCACTGGAACACCAGTGAGAAACAACCCTATCATCCCGCCTGTAGAGTGGAATTCATGTCCCACGGGAGATAAGCTGGCATGTTATGAGGACGAAAGTGGGGAAAATATTATTTGATTTATATTTACACTCGATTTATGATGTTTTGGGTCAGCGGAATATTGGTAGAGGCAAGTTTTACAAAAGTGTAGTTTAAATATTTTATAAATATGTAAAAACGAACAGAAAGTTACAAAGGCAAGCTGAAACACATATATGTAAAATATATTACATTTGGATTACAAGCGACCATATTTACATTAATTACAAGCACTTCCTCTTTAGAATTAATTATTAAACATATCCAACACAAAAACTCCCATTAATGATTCTCTGTGAGAACCGTACATTTCAGCGATGTGACAAACTGAAACAGGCGAAGAGGGAGAAAAAACTGATATTAATGTCTTTATTTTTAATTTATATCTTTCTTCCTCATTTAATTTCTTTCTCCTTTTTAGGTTTTAATCTATACTTAAAAAAAATTTAACTGGGATCTTCCATTCACTGACCACGCCAGTCAGTTAATTTCCTAATGGTAATAATCATAGTAATAATAATAAACTTTGGTACCCAAAAACGAATAAGTTATTTAGTTCATTGACCGGTTGATAAGTTGTAATACTTTGTTTAAAATAGAGGTTTACTACGTTATTCATGTATTCATGAACTCAAACACCAACATTCAAATTAGTTTTGTCTTGTGCCGTGTTAAAAGATTTTCAACACGCACTCAGTCAAGCAGTTCGCCGCAGGCTTTAAACCGAGCGAAGGTCAACGAAGGAACGGTTCCAAGGGGGGGGAGAGAGAGAAGACTCCGGACCGACGAACACTACTGTTCATGTCTCAACTGGAGCGAGCGAAATCCAGTGTCTGGACGAAGACTGATTTGTCAGTCAATCACAGGACTGGACCGAAGATAGACAGTGAGGTTATTTCGTCGGCGAAAATGTTTTATTCAAGAAGTTCGTATCTTGTTTATGTAATTAGTGCTCACCTTATTTTCGTCGTCATGAACTAAATAACCATTACTGCTGGGTAAGTGAATTTCAATGATCTAGTTTATATTTGCTTGTAATTAAAGTAAAATTCACCTTTTAGCCACGACTAGGGTTGAGTTTAAAGGGTGATGAAATTGTGAAATCTTTGGATTCACATGGTTAAACTATTGAGAAAGGCTGTAATTCATTGTTTTATGTTTATTTGTGAGCATTGAAAGTAATTAATAGTTGAATCGTAAGTTGTAAAAGTCAGCGTACTTCTCAGCGTTGCTCGCTGCCTGTTAGTTCATGAGTCTAAGTTTGGGCAAATGTTGAATAAAAATGAGTGTTAAAGGGAAATGTATTTATTCATTGTGAATTTGTGAAAAGAAAGTAAAGTCAGTGTTTTTGGTCGGTTTTGAGTATTAAAATGTTGTTTTAGTCAGTTTTGTCAGAGGACTTGGTCCTGAAAAATTCCCTGCACAAAACCTGAATATTCCCGCATTTTTCCCGATTGTCTGAGCACATGGCCCCATTGAGTACCTAATGTAATAATTAAATTGGTTTACTGTTAAATCTGATGTTAATGTGTAATAAGGAGTAAAATCAAACTATATTTGTGATTTTAGGTAAATTTTGTCATTTATTGATAATTATTTGTTTGTGAATCATATGTAGGAATTATTTAGGTTTGGTTAGGAAAAATTCAGGTTAGGCCTAGGCCAAACTGACTCAAGAGAAATTGTCGAGCACTGCCTAGCACTTCTGCTGGCCTATAGGCTGCTTTATGGCTAATTTGCACTGGAAATTGTCACCAGGGCTCCCGGAACTGACCCAAATCCAACATGACACCGAGATGTGACTACGACCTCCTAGTTCGCTGACATGACACCGCTCCTCCTGGCGTTGGGCTACGATGCTGATCGGCTGACCTGTAGACCTGAATTTTCAACTGACTGGTCGCAGTGGGCATTCAACCCTGGGACCTCTGCGCTTCACTCCGATTACACAGGTCATTTCTATCCTTTATTCAGCATGCAGCCGGAAATTCCAATTCAAACAACGGCCCATAAACTCAGTTCTATTCACAGTGACAATTTGGAACCTTCTTTTGAAATTAACTGCAGTTAAAATTTTATTAAATTTGGCTAGCCTAATTTTGTAATTACTTTTCACCGATGGACTTTATTCACCCAAACTCAGCAGCCAATCAAAAACATTTTTAAGCTTGGAAATTAATTAATTCGGCCGCAGTGCTTATGGACTTTGGTTCAGCGGATCAGCGATGCAAGAATGATTTACAGTAGGCCTAACCTATTTTCAGTGTTAATGTAGTATTTGTTGTGATTGAGGAATTTATGTAGGCTAACTATTTTGTGATTAGGTGTTACATTATGTAGGCTAAATATTTTTTTTAGGTTAGGTTAGGTTGAGGTTAGTCCCGGGTCGGGGGATCGGTCCTCTTCCGCTCGGGGGGCTAGTTGCCGATTTCAGCACTCCCCCCGAGTGGGCTTGGCCTAGGCCCACGACCCGGGCTAACTTAAAGAATATTAAGTGTTTTAACTGTAATTGTTGTAAATGTTGAATTTAAATCAATTTATTATTTTAGACCTGACTTGTAATTTTTATATTGGGGCTGCTCCGTCAGGTGAAATCTAGTCTGGCATCCAATAGCTGTTTATTTTGAAGAAGCCCTTTCTATATTTTGGTCTTAAAAAAAAAAAAAAAAAAAAATAAATTTATTATGCAGTCAAAATATTCTTTAGGACTAATTAATTAATAATTATATGTGAAAGAATTGGGCGATTTGAATTTTGGATTTTAATGTTACTTGTCAATTTTTGTAACTTGTAATTTTGAATTTTTGCCTCGATACTAAAATTTTTTTTATTACACTGTAGGCCTATGTTAATTTGTGGTAAAGTCTTAAATATGGTTATAACTTACTTTATTTGTCTGTTGAATTAATTTGAATTTTCGAAGAAACTTGTTGCATTTTTTTTATGATTCGCTCCGGCATTTGGCCAACTTTTGACCTTATCATATAAAAGTTATCTTCTTACAAATATTAAAATGTTTATGCCTAATGAAGCTTTGTGATGTATTTGTGATATTTATATGAATTTTTGAAATATTAATAAACTTGTTATTTTGAAACTTGTGTATTATTTCTCGACATCCGAACTTTCACCAGTCAACTTGGAGTGACTTTGAACTTTACCTAGGCCTCTTAAAGGCATGTTACAATGGTAGCAGAGCGTGGTTGATCAAAGGTCACTCTCTGCTTTTAAAATTAAATGTTAAATGTAAAAAAAAATGACTGGTTGATGTTTGGATGACGGGAAGGTTTCAGGTATTCAAGGGCGAGATGCGGGGTATTCAGGCAGTGCAGGGGACTCTCAATGTTAGGTAAAGGGTAAGTTGACAGGGTTGTGAGCAAAACTGATTATTTTTTTTAAATATCTGTATTTTTTGTGAATTCAAAGGTTAGTTGTTGTGATTTTTTTTATTGTTTTCATTGATTGTTATGTATGAATTTTTCATGTTAAGGTTGTATTGTTGATGTTTAGGTATTCATTTGTATAGTTAGGCCAGTTTTTGCAATTGTGGAGGAGCGAAGCTAGTCAAAAGTTTTTGTTGGTTTGGTAGGGTAAAGGGAGCCTCAGCAGTGTCTGCCCATGTTCTGTGAGATTTAAGTGTTGGTAAATCGTGATTGTTTTTTGTATTCAGTGTTAAGTGTTTGGTGATAGGCAACAATGGCCAAGATAAATCCGGATTTTTTGATTCGTGATGAACTGATATTTGAGGTGAAGAGTCGAGGTGAAAGCCCAGCTTCAACGGTGCCTGAGTTGAGGAAGCAGCTTCGTAGTCTGCTGAAGGGAGTCAAGCAGATAGGTCCCGTGGAATTAGAAGATGAAGAACAGGAATTTGACTTGTGTAGGGAACGAGCCACAGAATTGATCTCTTTAGTAGAGGACTTAGGTGAAAACCCTGAGCTGGAGTCTCGAGTTGTGTTTCGTCTGCGTTTAAGGTTGCAGCATTTGGAGAGGAGGCTTACCAATCTTGGACAAGTAGCTTCTGCCACTAAGGACCTGCAGTGGTCGCAAACTCTGCTCTCTGTCCAAGAATGTTTGCGGAACATCACTCCAACAAAAACCGCATTGGAATTGCCTGAGAAGGATGGAGTTGTAGTTCCTCCTGAATTACCTGAGAAGACAGCGGTTGTTTGTCCAGGGCCACTTCAAGAAAACATCGAGCTGAGTGGAGATTCTCAGACCAGTAAGCCTAGTGACGAGAAGAAATTGCAAACAAAACCGGAAAATTCAAAGGAGATGGAGCAGCCTCCTGCCACCCAAGACAGAAGACAGGAAATTTCAACCTCCTTGCAGAATACGCTGCATAGTTCTCCATTGAAGTTAGATTCTGCTGGTTATGGGAAGCTCCCCAATCCATTAGGCGCTGTTTTGCATAGTCTCCCCATTACCGATGGACATGATGTTGAGCTACTTTTGACTTTCATCGGCACATTGATCAATATTAGGGAATTTCCAGGAATGACTGATGCCACGCTCTTGCGTTTGGCGTTCCCATTTTGCCGAAGTCCGCTCACAGAGAAGTTGCTGTCTTGCTTGGAGAAAGGTGTGCAGTTTGAGACTTTTCATAGAGAGATTTTGGATTTTTTTATTCCCAGCCGCCCTAGAGAACAGTTGAAGCAGTCCAAGTTTTTCCGACTTCAGAAACATGGGGAACCTCTCGCCAACTTTGTGGCTGACATAAAACAAATGGCTCGAGTACTGAAGGTGGGCATGTCTGAGTCGGAAATTGTAGGAGTTATTCTTGATGGTGTTGCTCCGGAGGAGAGGTGCCGGTTGGTGTTCTCAACGCGTCCCAACAACTTTGCAGAACTCGACCAGCTATGTGTAGCCTCAAGAAGCATGGCTTATACCGATAGTCTTCGTCAGGAAGTAAGAAATGAAGTAAAGAAGATGCCTGTACGTCAACTTCTCCCGGATGCTCAGCGAGGACAATGGAATTCACGTGGGCCTCCAGTATGCTTCGGCTGTGGTGAGAGGGGACACATCAGACGCTTCTGTCGCCAAAACGAACGTAGAGAACAACCTTCTCAGAGAGGTCAGAGCACTCAAGAACCCAAGGAAAGTGTTCCAAAAAACGGGGAAACTGGGGCAGAGAACACACCGTAGTTTCATCTGCCCCAAATTTGTCGAGTTCAAACCGGCCTAAAGGGTTCAATCAACAGCATCAGAAGAATATGCTTCCGCTGTTTGCGAGTAAGGGAATAACTCCAAGCTCAAACCACTGTCCCTTTGTTAAGGTTTTGTTCAAGGATTTAAGTTGTCAAGCCCTTCTAGACTCTGGTTCGGTGCGTAGCCTTATATCTGGGCGACTGTTTGAAGAACTCAGGAATAAACGACTCATCAGAGAGGTTGAGGACACTTCATTTCAGTGTGTCACTGCTTCTAATGCTCCTCTTCCAATCAAGATGTTGGTGTCAGTTCAAATGAAAATTGAAAGATTTTCCTGGAGATGGAAATTTCTGGTTTCAAATGATCTTGGATTGGATTGTATTCTTGGAGCGGATTTTATTGCCCACTCTGGACTGATTTTGGATTTAACCTCATCTAAAGGATATTTCAAGTTCTGCAGAGGAACCCCAGTTCCATTTTTTGAATTAGGAGGATGTAAGGATGAAGTGTTAGGAGTTAGTTGTGAGGAAGAGAAGGTGGAAGTAGATCCTTTGCAGCACTTAGACTCGGAGCGTAGGAAGACTATTGAAGGGTTATGCAAACGGTTCCCTGATGTACTTACAAAGAAGCTTGGGTTAACTCATTTACTGGAGTATAAGATAAATTTGACCAGTCATGAAGTGATGCGTTCGCACCCTTACAAATTCGCACCGCCAAAAATGGAGCTTATGCGTAAGATGGTGGATGAACTTCTGGAGCAAGGCGTCATCGAACCCTCTCGATCTAGCTATGCCAGCCCTGCTTTTATTGTTCCTAAAGCTAATGGAAAGGGTCGAATGGTGATTGATTATCGCAAGGTTAATAAATGCATAGCAATTGATTCAGTGCCGTTACCCGACCTACATTCTGCATTCGACTGGTTTGGAAGGGCAAAGTTCTTCACGATTTTCGATCTCAACTCTGCTTATCACCAGATTCCTCTCGATAAAGCGTCTCGTCCCATAACCAGTTTCTGTGTGCCATGGAACTTATACCAGTACACCCGGGTTCCGATGGGTCTCGCTGTAGGGGCACAGACCTTGACACGCCTCTTGGACATGATCTTTCATGACCTGAAATTCAAGGTGGTCTTCAACTATTTGGATGACCTGTTAGTTTATAGCGAAACTTGGGAGGATCATGTAAGCCATCTGGAAGAGGTGTTGCAACGTTTAAGGAAGGCAGGCCTGACTGTTAATCCCGAGAAGGTTCAGTTTGCAAGACCGGAAATCTCCTTTCTTGGACATTTGGTTTCTACCAAGGGCATCTCCATAGATCCAGAGCGCACCCAGGGAATCCGTGATTTTGCTCCACCGCGGGATGTCAAAGGAATCGCAAGATTTTTGGGCATGGTCAATTTTTACAGAAAATTCATACCTAATATTGCTGAGATTGCTGCGCCATTGAATGCTTTGAGGAAGAAGGGAGCTAAGTTTGTTTGGGGTGATGATCAACAAAAGTCATTTGACACCTTGAAAAATGCCATTATGTCTCCTCCTGTTTTAAGGATGCCTGATTTCACCAAACCGTTTGTGCTTCAAACGGATGCCTCGTCTGTTGCTATTGCCGCTGTTCTTCAGCAGGAAGTTGATGGAGTTCGACAACCTGTAGCCTTCGCATCGAGGACCTTGACGCCCCAAGAAAGAAAATCTTCATCCGTTTATGAATTGGAGTGTCTCGCTGTGGTGTTCGGCATTGACAAGTTTCGCCGATTTCTGGAGCACACGGAGTTCTTATTGGAGACCGACAACCAGGCTCTTTCTTGGTTATTAGCTCACCCCAGACAGCTTGGAAAGATTGGACGTTGGGTGGTGAAGATATCAGCCTTCAAGTTTCAGGTTCAGCACGTCCGTGGTTCGCAAAATGTTGTAGCGGATGCGATGTCTCGCATGTTCCATGAGGCTGACGATCCACCTGAGATTCAGGAGCCAGGATGCAATTCTGTTCTGCTTCAGTTTCCTCTGGCCTTCACTGATCTGTTGACTCACCAGCAGCAGGACCCTGAGTTAGGTCCCATTTTGGAGGAATTGCAAGGGGGAGGAGATCATCCGCCTTATGTTTTATCCAAGGGTGTGTTATGCTGTAGGCCTCGACGTGGTGATAATTCCCCAAAGGTGGTGCTACCAAGTGCCTTGATACCTATGGTGTTTTCTTTCTTTCATTCTTCACCAGTAGGTGGTCATCTGGGAATCCATAAAACCATTGGGAAAATCAGAAAATCTTACATATGGAAGGGGATGGATAGAGACATTGCACAGCGAGTGAAGTCATGCCAATTATGTTCTCTCAGTAAGCCAGCTCAGAACACCAGACTTGGTTTTCTTGCTTCAGAGGTAGCTGAACGTCCTATGGAAAAAATCTTCATTGATTTTGTGGGAAAATTTCCAAGAAGTAGGTCGGGGCACACTATGCTTCTAGTGTGTGTGGATGCCTTTTCGAAGTTTGTGTGGCTGATACCTCTGCGCCAGGCCACGTCAACTACCACCATCCAGGCACTCAAGACCCATATTTTCCAGCATTTTGGACTGCCAGGAACCATCGTTTCTGATAATGGGTCTCAGTTTACCTCTCATGCATTTCAGAGAATGTGCATTGGACTTGGTATCCAGCATGTGACTACTTCACCGTACTACCCACAGCCGTCGCATGCGGAAAGGTTCAACAGAAATTTGCGGTCAGCTCTGATTGCTTATCATGCGGACAAGCAAAATACTTGGGATGAAAATCTTGAATGGCTTCAGAATGCTTTCAACTCAGCTGTTCACGAGAGTCATAAGGCTGTACCATTTGAGGTTATGTTTGGAAGTAGACCACGTGATCCGTTGACCAACGCCTGGAAGATAGAAGAGCTTCTGCCCAATCCCCCTTCGGACGACATCGGTGCTGTTTGGAGTGAGGCGAGGAAGAATCTGCGGCGGTCCCATGAGAAGAAGAGGCTGAAGTACAATCGAGGAAGACTTCCCAACCCGTTCCAAGTCGGTGACCTGGTGTACTGTCGGACGCATCCACTCAGTTCTGCCGTCGAGAAGAGAGCGGCAAAGCTGTGCTACCGGTGGAGCGGCCCTCATCGAATCGCCAAGTTTTTGTCACCCGTTAGTGTTAGGTTAGTGGATCCAAGTTCGGGTCAGTTTGTGTGTAGGGCTCACATCAGTCAACTCAAGCCTTTCAGGGGTGAACATGAAGAAGGTTCTGAAGCCGAAGACCAGGAGGTGCTGGACGAGGAAGACTGATCACCTTCTGAGTTTTTCACCTGTTCTCTCATTTTTTTCTTCTCTGTGTTTTTGTGTGTGTCAACTAGTCGGCCCCGACTACCGTGGTGGAGTGTTATAGTGTCTCCATGAAATAGTGAAGTGAGAGAATCACCTGGGTCGGAAGAACAAGCTTCTGTGTCTGAACTGTGAAGTCCTTGAAAAATTTGTGGTGTGTGTTGTAGTTTTAGGGGGGGAGGTTGTGCCGTGTTAAAAGATTTTCAACACGCACTCAGTCAAGCAGTTCGCCGCAGGCTTTAAACCGAGCGAAGGTCAACGAAGGAACGGTTCCAAGGGGGGGGAGAGAGAGAAGACTCCGGACCGACGAACACTACTGTTCATGTCTCAACTGGAGCGAGCGAAATCCAGTGTCTGGACGAAGACTGATTTGTCAGTCAATCACAGGACTGGACCGAAGATAGACAGTGAGGTTATTTCGTCGGCGAAAATGTTTTATTCAAGAAGTTCGTATCTTGTTTATGTAATTAGTGCTCACCTTATTTTCGTCGTCATGAACTAAATAACCATTACTGCTGGGTAAGTGAATTTCAATGATCTAGTTTATATTTGCTTGTAATTAAAGTAAAATTCACCTTTTAGCCACGACTAGGGTTGAGTTTAAAGGGTGATGAAATTGTGAAATCTTTGGATTCACATGGTTAAACTATTGAGAAAGGCTGTAATTCATTGTTTTATGTTTATTTGTGAGCATTGAAAGTAATTAATAGTTGAATCGTAAGTTGTAAAAGTCAGCGTACTTCTCAGCGTTGCTCGCTGCCTATTAGTTCATGAGTCTAAGTTTGGGCAAATGTTGAATAAAAATGAGTGTTAAAGGGAAATGTATTTATTCATTGTGAATTTGTGAAAAGAAAGTAAAGTCAGTGTTTTTGGTCGGTTTTGAGTATTAAAATGTTGTTTTAGTCAGTTTTGTCAGAGGACTTGGTCCTGAAAAATTCCCTGCACAAAACCTGAATATTCCCGCATTTTTCCCGATTGTCTGAGCACATGGCCCCATTGAGTACCTAATGTAATAATTAAATTGGTTTACTGTTAAATCTGATGTTAATGTGTAATAAGGAGTAAAATCAAACTATATTTGTGATTTTAGGTAAATTTTGTCATTTATTGATAATTATTTGTTTGTGAATCATATGTAGGAATTATTTAGGTTTGGTTAGGAAAAATTCAGGTTAGGCCTAGGCCAAACTGATTCAAGAGAAATTGTCGAGCACTGCCTAGCACTTCTGCTGGCCTATAGGCTGCTTTATGGCTAATTTGCACTGGAAATTGTCACCAGGGCTCCCGGAACTGACCCAAATCCAACATGACACCGAGATGTGACTACGACCTCCTAGTTCGCTGACATGACACCGCTCCTCCTGGCGTTGGGCTACGATGCTGATCGGCTGACCTGTAGACCTGAATTTTCAACTGACTGGTCGCAGTGGGCATTCAACCCTGGGACCTCTGCGCTTCACTCCGATTACACAGGTCATTTCTATCCTTTATTCAGCATGCAGCCGGAAATTCCAATTCAAACAACGGCCCATAAACTCAGTTCTATTCACAGTGACAATTTGGAACCTTCTTTTGAAATTAACTGCAGTTAAAATTTTATTAAATTTGGCTAGCCTAATTTTGTAATTACTTTTCACCGATGGACTTTATTCACCCAAACTCAGCAGCCAATCAAAAACATTTTTAAGCTTGGAAATTAATTAATTCGGCCGCAGTGCTTATGGACTTTGGTTCAGCGGATCAGCGATGCAAGAATGATTTACAGTAGGCCTAACCTATTTTCAGTGTTAATGTAGTATTTGTTGTGATTGAGGAATTTATGTAGGCTAACTATTTTGTGATTAGGTGTTACATTATGTAGGCTAAATATTTTTTTTAGGTTAGGTTAGGTTGAGGTTAGTCCCGGGTCGGGGGATCGGTCCTCTTCCGCTCGGGGGGCTAGTTGCCGATTTCAGCACTCCCCCCGAGTGGGCTTGGCCTAGGCCCACGACCCGGGCTAACTTAAAGAATATTAAGTGTTTTAACTGTAATTGTTGTAAATGTTGAATTTAAATCAATTTATTATTTTAGACCTGACTTGTAATTTTTATATTGGGGCTGCTCCGTCAGGTGAAATCTAGTCTGGCATCCAATAGCTGTTTATTTTGAAGAAGCCCTTTCTATATTTTGGTCTTAAAAAAAAAAAAAAAATAAATAAATTTATTATGCAGTCAAAATATTCTTTAGGACTAATTAATTAATAATTATATGTGAAAGAATTGGGCGATTTGAATTTTGGATTTTAATGTTACTTGTCAATTTTTGTAACTTGTAATTTTGAATTTTTGCCTCGATACTAAAATTTTTTTTATTACACTGTAGGCCTATGTTAATTTGTGGTAAAGTCTTAAATATGGTTATAACTTACTTTATTTGTCTGTTGAATTAATTTGAATTTTCGAAGAAACTTGTTGCATTTTTTTTATGATTCGCTCCGGCATTTGGCCAACTTTTGACCTTATCATATAAAAGTTATCTTCTTACAAATATTAAAATGTTTATGCCTAATGAAGCTTTGTGATGTATTTGTGATATTTATATGAATTTTTGAAATATTAATAAACTTGTTATTTTGAAACTTGTGTATTATTTCTCGACATCCGAACTTTCACCAGTCAACTTGGAGTGACTTTGAACTTTACCTAGGCCTCTTAAAGGCATGTTACAGTCTAAATGCATTATTAGCTTCCAAATGAATCCTACATAATTCAGATTGAAGTTGGAACCAGAGTGTAGTTTGCCTTGTTACAAACGGATTATCAAAATATAATTTGAAAATTTCTACACTAAATACCATCATGAACTCGTTACAATATACTTATTATTAAAATTAGATTTCAGTGAATTTCTCCTATATGGAAGAAACTATTACCGTAGGTCTCATAGTAAGCCCGGGACCATTATAAATTTTTGTTTTGAGGCCCCCAGATATCAAAAACACCATTCGTTCAAATATATGTATATAAATTAAAACATTTTTTCAAACAAACACCCTTATTTATTTTAATGTTTTTATTATAATTTTATGATGTCATGTTTCGGCAATTTATGCCATCTTCAGATCATCATAACCTCAAACTTAATTCCAAATATGTATAAAACATTTGTATTACATAAACATATCATACGGCGTTGAAAGTCTTTCTTCGTGATATATATGTGCATAATGAATAATTTAAAATGAAATTTTACCTTTCATTGATTTTTTAAAACTATATTAAATATATATATAATGTTTTTGTTTTATTTCCATACTATTTGGTATGTTCTTGGGATATTTGTTGTTGTGTAGGTATATAGATAGTTCTTATTTAACATTTAGGACTTCTGCTTTATTTTCATATTCGAAGATAATAATATTACTTAGGTCTCCAAAAACGAATAAGTTATTCATTGACCAGTTGATAAGCTGTAAGACTTTGTTTAAATTGAGGTTTACTGTGTTACTCATATAGAAGTTAACTTAAGCACTAAGATTCAACCTAGTTTTGCCTAACCCTTTCAGTGCTAGAAAAATTTTTGTTTTTTTTCCAAAATGTGCTAGAGACTTTTACTCATTTCGTCCGAAAAGTGCTAGGGTTGCCGCGCGGGCGAAGCCTAGTGCGCGGGGAAAAATATTTTGCCATCTCAAAAGTACTAAGGAACGATATATCGTGCCTCGATCGTATGAGAAATCGAAAGAAATCATCCCTGTTTCGAAAGAACAACCGAGCCAACCGATATGCCAATTCAAACACACGCGATCGGTAGTCGCGCCGGAACGATATATCGTCGCTCAGCGCTCCTCGGATGAAACACGCACAACGATATATCGTTCCATCGCACTTTTCGGGAAAAATACGCACAACGATATATCGTTGCATAGCACTGAAAGGGCTAAATGCAATATACATTTACTTCCAAACGAGTCCCACATGATTTTTTTTTTTTTAGAGGGTGGCGGCCTCTTTTTCACCTTGCTCTTGCCCCGCCCACTTAGACAATTGATCTGTGCGTGGACGTTAACAAACCGTGATTCGTGATTCGTAGGATATGTTGTAGCTCTTAGCAAGATTTTCTTGTAAACCTTTATAACAACGTCCTGATGATAACATGTGTTCAGCGAAATTCCCTCAGGCGGCCAAGCTTCGCCTTGTCCGGGCTCTGGTACTCCCGCTTTTGATTATTGTCTCCCTGTTTTCGGTAAAGTTGTTGCTGCAGGGGACATGGATAGAATGCAGAGGATCCAGAATATGTGTCAAGTATGTCTGTGGGTTTGGAAAATATGACCATGTTTCAAATGCGCGTCTGACTTTAGGATTACTGCCTACATCTGATGTCTGCGTTCTTCGCACAGCCATGGTGGTCCACAGAACCATGACATCCAGCCGGCCTGGATACCTGAGGGACGAATTGAAAATCAGCTTCGAGATCCGATCTCGGTCTACGAGACAGGATTCCGTGCTGGAGGTGCCTCGCGTGCGGCTGGAGCTCGACCGAAAACGCTTTTCTTAACAATAGAAAAGCGCCCCAGATATTTACAATAGATTGTTATTAACGCTCTCGACCAGATGTGGTGATCGGCCATGGAAAAACAATTCAAAAGCATTTGTATTATTATTTATTTTTAAATTGTATATAGAAACAGTTATTTTTGTTATACTAAATAAATATTTGTTGTACTTATTTCTGACTTGAGTTGTTTTATAAACCAACAATGTAAATATTGAAAAACGCTTGAAATAAAGACACTTATTATTATTATTTTATTAAATTTCATTGCAGCGGTATTGTTGGGTCTTATTGCTTGGATATGGTCATTAAAACGAAGTTTAAGTTTCTTCTCGTCTGTCCTATATAGTATTTGTTGCAATCACTACATTTTATTTTATATTTGCCAGCTTGGTTGAAGTCATGGGTTTGAGTAGGATAATTCGCAATTCTATTATTTTGAAAATATTATTCTTTGTTTTGAAGCTTATTTTGAAGTTATTATTCTTCATTGTTTTCTTATGGCTCTTGTCAAATAAGAATTAATTATAATAAAAACACATGTATTTTTTGTTTAAATCATTTTATCCTCTTTTCTTTTCTTTTTTTAATTTTATACCATTTATCATCTTTTTAATAATTTGATTTTTATTTCCATTTTCTAAGGCTAAGTGCATTATAATTTCTTTTTCCTTTTTGAAGTTAGCTTTACTTAGTGGCATGTTGGTAAGACAATAAGTAAGTAAATAAAATGTGGTGATTTTATGCTGCCACGAATGGTTTGAATCTGATGGAACTATGACCTCTGTTGTTTTTGATTTACGATAAATATTAAAAGAATGAGTTCCATTTTCAATTGATATTGTAATATGCAGGAAGTTGATCTGTTTATTTTGTATTTCTTCTGTAATTAAATTGTTTTTGTCAGGGTATTTATGTATCTTCATAATTCCTTTGCTTCATCTTCTTTGCCTTCTAATAAACATATAAAGTCGTCTACATATCTAAACCAATACTTTATTTTCTTAAAAAATGGATTACGATTATTTAGTATTTTCTTGGATTCCATTTCATTCATAAACATATTGGCAAGAAGTCCTGAAATCGGCGACCCTATTTTATACATAATTTAAAAGATAATGAAATTTTAATTTGCACAGTATGCAGATATTTACTTGTATCAAGAAAAATACTTTCAACACGATATGATATTCTTATTTCATATTTTTATTTTAAACGATTTTGTATACATATTTGGAATTGAGCATGAGGTTATGTTGATCGGAAAGATGACATAGATGGCCGTAAATCGTCATCATAAAATTATAATATAAAAATGTAAATAAATAAGAGTGGTTGTTTAAAAGTATAACAGCCCTAGCCAATCCATTTATATAAAACCCTATGTATATAACCTATATACTATATATACATCATTTCGTAAGCCAAATTTTACAAATAGATATTGTGGGAATTTGGCAGGTCGCAGGACAATGGGAACGGGTTCAAATTACATGTTTTTATGTCAGGGGTTCGGAAAAATACTGTAGTATCTCGAAATGTATTATAAAACGAACAAAAAATTAAATTAACAACCTTTTTAAAAACATTTTAAAAATTTAATCATGTGGTGCTGACGCTCAATTCAAAACCATAAGCAGGATATAAACAGTAGGTTAGCCAACTATGTAGAGGGAATGTGCAATGTCAAATTAAGATTTGCCTTTAAAATTTTCTAACGTCATAATTAGGGGCATTAGCCTATCCACCATTTAAACAGAATAATGATTTAACTACGAAAGTTTTGCTTACATTATGCCATATGCGCACCATGGATAGCAAGCTGCACATATGGAATACTGTGATATTTACGAAAATCCTAAAACCGGGCGCTTGTCAAAAACGTAGGTTGCATCTGCCTTAAGGATTAACAAAGTTGTAGTAAACTAACAAACTTTTTTACTTAATTTTGAATCGCCTGAATATTTTGGTTGTTCTTGCAATGATGTGTTTAAATGATTTTATTCCCAAACATTACAAATTCTCTTTTAATCGCTAGTTAATGGGAATAAATGAACAGAATCCCTTGCTCGCTACATGACAATTAAGACATATCTGTAATAAAAAAATAAAAAGTGCTAAGTGTTCGCAGTGAGTTCCCCAGCTGTAAACGTGTAGTCTCTCTCTAATGTGAGTCGTAAGGTTGACTTTTATATCCTATGAATCTCCTCATAAACCTGACTCCACCTGTGGAACTGTGGAAGTGGACGACTACTTCTTTACGAGCTCGGCCGATGGTTGAGCTTATACAATTACGTTGAGATGGAAAAACATGTTTTATGGCCGGACAACTAAAAGCTAGGTTAATGTTCTTTTGACTTCATGAACTTGCTTTGATTAACCTTACGTGCTTCAACCGTTTGACCGTTGCTTAGGCCGTTCATGTTACGTTTATATCTCCTAAAACCTAGGTAAAATATGTTTATCTTTTTTTATAAAGTGAGTAGTTTCATTACATTGAGCATATAAATGTTTCTTGAAAAATGATTTTTGGATTTTTTATTTAATTATTAACTATTTTAAAAGGAGAGTAAATGAGTTTGGTAAATTAAGCATAGAGGTTAAATGTAATATAATTGTAAATTATTGAAAAGCATTAAAAGAACAAATAAAAAGTAATATAAAATATATAGATAGTACCTCAGAAGTCAGAAATAATTGTTAATTGCAACTGTCCATGCGCTTAATAAAATGAACCGGTAGGTAATATATCACACTTACGAACCCATTAAAATACGTCACATACAAGATATTACTAAACGTTTATTGCAATCTTATTGAAGGCCCGCAAGGACCTTTCTGAACGGATGGGAAAAATATCGAGATATCCGAAGTATCGGTATTTAAGTTCCGATGAAATGTATAAAAACTCGTCGATATTTTGGCTCCGATATTATCGGTGTCTAGATATTTCTTTGCCGAAATATATCAACCTTTTTGACCTTTTTTTACAAGCAAAACGGTTTTTGAAGACAGATTTTAAAAAGGTTAGTATTATTGAGGTTTTTTCAAACGGTTAAATTGTGTTTATCGTAATATTTTTCATTTTCAAATAAAAAAATGTACTCCGGTAAGATTTAAAAAAATCCATGGTAGCAAAAACCTGTTTTTAAAAATAGTTTAATTCCTCTTTGAACTTTTAAAATTGTGTTTTTTTTCTCCAGAAAAATATTTTTTAGATATTGAGGCTCTTTTTATACGGTAAAAATGTGTACAGCGTGATATTTTGCGTTTTGAAAGCAAAGAAATCTCTCCTTTAAAAATTTTAAAAAACTTCGAGTTCAATGGTGACAAATCCTGTTTATGATAATAATACCAGTTAAGTCCAAAACAGGCAATGGTAGGCCTAAAAGAGGCCACACCCCTTTAAGGAAAAAACTGAGTAAAGGGCTTAAAATATGAACTCACTTACATATCTACTAGGGGCTTGTAGGGGCAAAAGCCCCTAAAAAACCAAAATACATAAATTTTTTATCAACCTTCATTGGTCATTTATAAATAAGCACTGATTTTCTAGCATTATAATATAGTTTACAACACAAACTGTATACAATATATTATATACAGTAGATACATTTACATTTAAATGGTGGTTTGTAGGGACAATAGCCTCTAAAACAGTAAACTTTTTTATTTTGAAAATAATAAGCATAAAAAACAATTAAAATTTGGTTTAATTCAAGTTTTATTTACATGAATAGAAATCACTACTTACTTATTGCATTTGATAATTAGTCAGAACCTCTGGATAAACTATGTTTTTTGTATATGAATTGTTTTCTGTATTGTTCTGTTCTCTTGTATTTGCCATATATACTCTAATTCCATCTGATGACTTGACTCTGCTGAATGCAACATGTAACTGTCCGTGTGTAAAAACTGGTTTATCTAAGTAAACTCCAGCTTTCTGGAAGGTTTGGCCTTGTGCCTTATTGATAGTTATAGCAAAGGCAAGTCGTAAGGGAAATTGCAGTCTTGACATGTGGAAAGGCATGTTAGGATCTGTTGAAATAAGCTTTATTCTAGGCAAAAATATTATATTTCCCTTTCCAGATCCCGTAATAATTTCTAATTTTATGCATTTCTCAAACATGCTTAATACGATTAACCGCACGCCATTAACCAAACCTGAACCTAGGTTTATATTCCTGATTAACATTACTATGGCACCTACTTTTAATGTCAATTTGTGAGGTGGCATTCCTGAGGGAGTTATTGAGTGTAAATATTCAATAGGAATATTCAAACGTTCGGTTGGGTCGTCACTGATTATTTCGTCCACACTAAAGTAATCATTCGCTTCCCCCTCCATTGTTTGTAGGATTTCGTTGTTGAGGGTTTGACACTGTTCATTCAATGGACACATTATTATATTATTAGAAAATGTCTTGACATTGTTTAAATTAATTTGTTCATTAAAAGTAAAACTAATAATAGATTGATTTCTGAGGATAAACTGTTCAGGAATGTCAATCACATCGAAACCTTTGTTTAATGTGCCATTTCCAAGTTCGAGAAGCCAATTGCAAAACTCGTTTTCACCAGGGTTGACTCGCATGTTTTGTGTTAGTTTAAGAAATTTTAACTTTTTCCAAATTTTACTGTTCTGCAAGCATGCCTCCAATGTTTGAACCTTTCCTTGCATGGGAACAACCGGTAACACTTGTCGAAAGTCTCCTCCAAGCAATACAATTTTCCCTCCCATTAGAATGTTTTCATTGATTTGGTTTTCAAATTTCATTATATCTCTTAACAGACGATCAATGCAATCTATAGCGGCGGCAGGGACCATTGATGCTTCATCTATTATAATAATTTTTGATTTTCTCAGTACTTTAGCTTTCTCTGAATTAATTTTAATTGAAGATACTGATCCGGGCTGTACGGGGACTGGTAGTCCAAATAATCGATGAAGTGTTGTTACTTCTTCTAAGAGCAGAGCAGCTATTCCTGTCCAAGCTGTAGCTAATGCAGTCTGACCTCGTCCTCGAATTATATGTAGAGGGCAAGAGTAAATGAACGTTTTTCCATATCCTCCTGGAGCGTCTAAAAAAACAGATTATCCGTAGAATTTCCTGATATAGAATCTATAATTTCATCCACAACTAATTTTTGTCCATAATTTAATTTTGAGTACATTTCGGCACCTACAACAGACTCGTACTCTATATTATTATTGTTATTCAAATGATGGTTATTGTTCCGTGGTACTGGTAAATTCAGACTGGCACAATTAAATCCGTTCTCTCTTAGGATTAAGTCTATTTGTTGTAACGCTACATTTTCAGCTTCATCTGCACCAGGTTCTTGGAAGTCTTCGATAAGTTTTTCTTTGAAACTATTCCAGAGTGCTAATGGAGAGGATGGCTCACAGAAGCAACAAATGTATGCAAATAAACCTCTTAACTGTTTAGGAATTTTGCTATTTTGCATCTCCTCTAAACAACGATGCCACTCTGCATCATCGTGAAGGAGTCCCCTTGCAACTGCAACTTCTTTAAAAGAGTTATATGCAGTACCATTGTAGAATCGTATGTCATCAAATGACATAGCTCCTCTGATATGTAGTAGTAAAATACGTAGGTAAAATCGGTTTTGATCTTTTGGTGCAACACCGTACATTCTACCTATTACTTTCGATCCACATCTCTGTCGACGTACCCATTGGTTTGAAACAAATCTGTAGTACTGTGGAATCTCTGCATATAGATATTGACGTGCATTGGGGTCTCTGTTGTTTAAAACAAACCATGCTGTAAGTGTTGTGTGTTTTTCGGCTGAATTTTGAAGTGCGTGCTCCTCGTTCCCAGCATGAAAATAAACATTTTGATATCCTTCTTCATGAACAGCTAAGCGAATAATTGTATGAGATTGTTCATGCATGTCATTAGAGTGGAGACGCCAAATAGCTTCATGAGAACTAACATACCTCATGTTGGCAAAGCGTTTCATCAAAGTTTAGAGTTTCATTTTGTATACTATTTACAAATTCTAGGCAAGCTGAGTCATATCCTTTATATACATATTTGAATAAATACTTCACTGATCGGACACTTGAGCAAACCTCGACGTTTATATGAGCGTTATATTTCATTAATAGATAAGGATTATATGGCACAACATCTCTATTGTCAACCAGTTTAACCCCCTTTTGAGCTGTGGTATTGTTGTTTTGTCGACGATAAAGTGGATATCCATTGCTGTTCTCAAATGTTTCATTCGCGTACTCTTTAGGATTTTTTTTGAACATTTTCCGTCTTTCATGCAAGGTGAATTCTGATTTCGCGCTCCGCATGGCCCATGAATCATGTTCCGCACAACTTTGTCATGCGGAACATGATTCCGCACGACTTGGGAACTCATTGGGATTAGGCAACTCTGCATAAACACATCGGTCTATTTGGGCTGGTTCACGAAATTTTGATTCTTCGTCAAGGAGTAAAAGTATGTGGCAGTGGGGCAAGCCTCGTTTCTGAATTTCTATGACGTACACAAAAGCAATAACCTTTCCAAATACATTATTTTTTAGGAGGTCCTTTTTCAACTCATTTAATTTACATTTAAATACTCTGGAAACGATATCTGGTCGATCAGCTGGTGCTTCATTGTCTTTCAGTGAAGATAGTATGTCAGTCCATTTAGGGTTGCATGTCATTGTTATAAATAAATCAGGCTTTCCGTATTTTTTAACGATAGCCATTGCATCTTGATAACGTTGAGTCATGTTACGCGGACTACCTTCAAATGTTGATGACAACACAACAATCTTACCCGCAGTGACGCTTTCTAGTTGTGCTCTGTTCAAAACAAAATCTTGCAATCCGTGGTAGTGTTCAACTCTAAGCTGCGATTGGTGATGTCTAATATAATTTAGTCTATTACTTTCAACTCTGGTGTATAGATCTACAATATATTGTTGAAATAGTTTTTTAGCAGCATGGATATTTGAGAAGCCGGGCCGAACAGCAAGTCTATAGCTGGCGAACTGTAGCATGGTAAGCTTCTCACGCAGTCTTTGACGTCGTTGTCCATTGTGAGTCATTTCTGCGTCCAACCCAGGTTCGCCGCTCGGAAATAACAAAGGATACAGCATTGGATCACAGTGTGGGCTCAATATTGATAAAAGCTTAGGCCCACTTTGGCGGTTGTAAATTACTACATGACGATTGTGTGGAGGTTCACCTTCTTCTGAATTAAACACTCCAGCAATTTCATCTGCGGAAGGTCTGTTGAATCGTCTAATATCCATCGAATTGTTGTCTACGAATCGAAGTTCAATGTTTTTAATGCTTTCATTAGTCATCATTTCATTAGCTTTTCTATAAGTCTGGGAATATGGGTTATTTGATAATATGTCAGACAATTGAGTTACTATTTCCAACTTGAGGGCAATATTTTCGGTTCTTTGTAGTCTAAGATTATTTGCGACTGCAGTATCAATGAAATATAACTGACCGTATGAAGGGGCTTGTTCATCACCTGGTAATAAGTCCGAAATAAAACTGTGAATTTGACCTTGGACTTTAAAGCAATATGGTCCATTGCCTTGAACTTCTTTTTTCGTGGCAGAGAGTGAGGCAAATGCCATAGCACTATTATACTGTCTTATGTTTTTAATAAAATGTCCATTCCTAAACAACTGTTGTAGTTCATTGTTATTTTCAGGTTGTGGTAGATGTATGAGACCGTTATGGCAGCAAGAGTTGTAGTGACCATTTGTAGACTCTTCAACAAAGTGCAACGCACCACAATGCATACATTGATCATTCATCAGGCCCAAATTGTGTGTTGGTATCTCGTTCATAAGTGGTAATCTAAAAATAGGAGTATCTTCGACGTCATGATGTGGTTGTTCATTCCTTTCCTCATTATAAATTTCTCGCCTACGCTGTCGTCTGTCATGCTGATTTCGAAAGCCAACACCTCGGAGACGCGGCCTTCCTCCGTTGTTCATTACTATATTTAGGTAGAAAAGAAGAAATACGATAAGATAACTATAGATCACCATAACTAAAAATTATACATTGCTGTAGTAAACAAACTGAAATTCATAAAAAGTACAGCTGGTATCTATATCAAAGGCTATGAGTACACAGATTTTCAGAAATACAACTAATACAACTCTGTGGCACAGCTGTTTTAATTTCAAAAGATGTAAACAAATTAAACCCCATGTTGTTTTAATGGGAAAAGTTTTATTCTGTTGCGAATTTATGGTAAAAAAATAAGAAAAATGAATAGTTTTCCCTCAAAATTCACGTCTAGACCTTTAAAATAAGACCCCTCCCATCCTTCTACGGCCATCCAGTCACTCACAATTTCTTTACAAACATTTGACTTACGGAATTATATATATAGATAAATCGTGAATATAAAAATTGCCAGGAGAGAAATATTTTACTGATCAGGATGATTAAGGCTCTGCTTAACTCTTTTTGTTGCACTTTTTCACAATAACACTTTCTTAATTAATTTAGTATTCGATCTGATAATAAGTGACCGTAATAAAACTGCATGTTTTATGGTCTTTTACTGTCCTGTACTGCCACAAGCTATCAACTAAGCGATTACAGTATCTGAGTGTGAGTAATAAAAGTTTAACAGTGAGTGAGAGTGAATTGGTGATACGTTCGAGAAGAACAATAGCTAGTAAACATTACAACTACCTTTGCACCTGACTATAACGCCTTTACCGTCAAGGGAAGTTGTTAAGCTTTCAATTCGTTCGAACCGCTTAGATGTTAACAATTGTGACCTCCAGACCTTAAAAGAGTATGACAGTGTTGTCAGTGCAAGGGTTGTCTTTGGATTTATAATTGAACATTACCATTCGGAAACTAACGAAACTTTGTTAATATTTGATGTATAAGAGAACTGTTTATAAAATTTCGCATGGCATTTAATCTCTCCATAACACAATCCTGGAGTAAAAAAATTAGAGGGATATTTTTGTTCTGAAAAAAAAAACGCGACAATTCAATCCGCTTTAAGAGATCCAAATATTTACTTCCGTTTGACGTTTCCGAGTTTTTTAGATCCCACCATTTCTTCTCAGCCTAACTTTGGCTATACAGAAGAACTTTGATAAGAAGACTCTCAAGGGGATTCTGGAAAGAGTCTCGTTATCAAAGGAGTCTTCTTCTTGAGGTTCGTGTTAACAAGACATTAAGTGTCATCACAGTTTCAAGGAGACTTGAAAAGTGCACTTTTACTCAAGGGTTTTGTGTTATAAAGTGTCTTCTTATCGAGGTTCTTATCGAGTTGAAGATTAAAAGTCAAACAAGTCCGTAACGTTTACTCAAACCATTGTGTAGTGTAGTCGACAATTTTTATGATACGTTTTCTTCTATTTTTATGTTACTCATGATAAGAAAGTTCCGAGGAATTAAAACCATTTTTTTTTTATATACAATTTGTGAGCTACAGATGTCAACAGTGTAATAATGGGGCGAAAATTCCCATCTTTCTTGCATCATTCACGAAGACTCGGTTTAACCTACAGAGTCTATATTTGGGAATTATTTATGATTAATGAATGTCTTAAACCTAACATCAAGGAAATTAAGAAATAAATACAAAAATGTTCAATGTTGTTGGAAAATAATTTTTCCTTCCGTTTTCATAAGAGTCAAATCATTTAAAATTATGTCATTTTGTAGGCCAAATGATTCCGTAATAGGTATATCCAAAAAAAGTTTTATAATTTAAACTTTCTTCAGGAATGTTGTACAAACAAACTGAACTTAACATCTGCATAATTTGGTTAGGCAACCCGCATTCAACAAAATAATGCTACCAGAACATTCTTATGACACATCCCAATCTCTTGCACTGACAAAAAGTTCAGGAAAATAAAGTAAAAAATCATTAGACTGTCATGCTGCCTGGCGGAATAGTTTGTCCCTAACGGCGCCCGCACAACCTTAACCGCTCTCTCCTTGTATTCTCACTTATACCCAGACATGAGGAGACGTGGACATCTCCTGTTATATAATATACAAAGAGAAGGAATTCACGAACAAAGACAACGGTTAAGGTCAACCTTTCCACAGTGAAAGTAGTATCCATATGCGGTACACCACGCCTCAACTTGACCTCTGACCCCAACGGTGGGCGCAGGTCATGTGACCTCTGACGGTATTCAAGTCTTATCAGGGGACTTCCTGTTATCTGAGCGCCAAATGTTTAATGTATTCTGAGTTTATGTTTGTATAAAAATGAATTAGAGAGCGCCAGAGGTTGACATTTAATGAGAAAATATTTAGGTTTAATTAAACCGTATGATTAAATTTGTTCTCATGTTGTTGCTATCTCGTACTCAAAAAATTGAAACTCAAAAAATTTCTTTCGCTGAATTGTCTATAATTTCAGATACATTTTCCTCCCAATCTCAAAAACTAAAGTAAATTATAACTGGATTGTACTACAGGAAAGTACTTTTATAATCTTGTGATTAGACTTTTACTTCGTTCCACACAAACTGAAAAATACAGATTTCAAAATTATGTTTGCCTATTATTAGATGCATATTTAAAAGAACTAGAAATTACCTACTGGTCGAAATTCAACCCCAAACCTTGTGACTGCATTTGCTTACATGTTGTTGTTATCTCGTAACCACCATTGCAACTCATAAAACCCGTGTATTTTTTTCTATTTCAAATTCATTTTCCTCGAATTCTTAAAAAACTAAAATAAATTATAATAGAATCGTGCACATCTACAGGAAAGTGCTTGTCTAATGATGATCTTAAATTTTTCCTAAGTTGCATACAGGCTGAGAAAAATAGATTACAAAATCATGCTTGCGTATTAATATACTACCTAGTGGACCAAGCCTTTCTCGGTATTATTTTATATGTACCAGTTTATTCAATTACTATCAACAATTCGGAAATATTTATAAACACACTTTTTTATTACTTCATGCAATCTGTATCCTCAGGTGCTGTATTTTTCCTGGATGGCTGTAGATTGCAAAGCGCTGTTATTATTTCTTTTATTCGTTCACACATGTTTATTTCGTTGCTATCATGGCAACTCATAAGGCCAATGTTAAAATGTCACAACTTCTAAGTTTATTTTATTACGTTAATATACTTTCTCTGGCCAAGTAATCTGCATAGAACACGTTTTTTAGTCATAAATTACTTATGTCCAGACTTTGAAGGAATTCCTCGGAGCCGTTTTTGAGATCATTGTGCAAGCAAGCACGCACGATAAAATTGCTCGTATAAGAGGATAGGATACTCAATTATTAGAACTAGAGATCGCCTACTCTGGTCGAAGTTCAACAATAAAATATTTTACCTTACTTTCTACTTTGTTTTCACCTGTTGTTATTCCGTAACTAACATGACAACTTATAAAGCCTATGTCAAATTTTACATGATTTCACATTGATTCAAGTCATTTAGTACTACTTCTAAAGAACTCGGAATTCTGACATTACCTTCCATTTACATTCTCCCAACACAGGCTTCAGGTGTCTCATCTTCCATCACAGATGGGGGTGAAATTGTTTAATAGCTTGTCTCCCGAAATAAAAGCCATCTCAGGTAAAAAAAATTAAAAACTAATAGAAAAAATGGCTGGTAGGAAAAACCTATTATAAATTAGATGATTTATTTAAAGACAGAACACTTCAGCATACAGTGGAAGTGACAGTATAGTAATTACCCTCACTGAGAGACGGTGTCATTTAATTTTAATATTGATGTTTCATGTTAATATAATACATTATCATTTTTCTTTGAGTAACTATTTTTGTTTCTGTGTAATCTCTGATAACTAAAAAAATGTGGTTTCTTATAGTTTGTTAATAAATAATACACAACGATTTTTTATTACTATAAAGGTTTGACGTTTTTGACGTTTGTTATCAATATTGTGTTTTGTGAGTAACAATAAATATATTTGAATTTGAATTGAAAAATGATTTCTCTAAAAATTAAAAAAATTATAATAAATTATAACGGCATTGTGCACATCTACAGGAAAGTATTTTCCTGACAGTGTGCTTAGAATATTCCTTTTTGAACACAGACTGATGACAAGGGATCACAAAAATCACGCTTGCCTATTAATTGTATAGAAAATCAGAAGCACAGGTATAGGAGGGCCATAAAACCTGTTAACACCCAAATAGTCTGTTAAAAATCTGCAGAAAAGAGTAAGTCTGAATTAATTTTTTTGATGAACAGTCAAACATATTTTAGAATTTATCTATTATCCCCGAAATTTATATTAGAAATAAAATTCGCCTTCTGTGCACTTTTGAAGTTTTATGTAGATGCACGAATGATCATCAGAAGAACCAACCCCCGCTGTACAACCTTGTGATAACATTCCCTACCTAAAGCGTTTTTTACTTAAACACTCTCTCGATTGATCAAATACCTTAGCAATGTTAAGCGCCAATTTCCCCACAATTACAGCATCAATAAAAAAAATACGTACGTTTGAAGTATTTTTTCAAAAATAATTAAAAACAATAAGACCTGAAACGTCTTCCCCAATGAGTATATTTTTTGAATAACGAATTATGTCTTAGTGGCGACATCAGCTAAATCACTGGCCCTTGTGACATCAGGTAAATAAATGACAGAACCGGCCTAGGTTGGAATTCGGACCTAAAAGTAATTGTTATCAATAACAATTACCCTCTTTATTCCTGCAATAAAGAGGATCGCCCTTTCCAGTCCGTGATATGATCAACGAGCTGATAAATTATTAATCGCTTTACTGAAACATTTTAGGATAAAAGTAGCAATTTACTCTTTACCTAAATAAATTTCAATAACCGTTGCAATTACTATAAAAGGCTCAATCGACGTCCATTTACATTTTTAATAACCTCAATAACTATCATTAAAGTGAGGAAAGAACTGAAATAATAGGTTATTAATTATTGCTACTCTATGAAGATATTCTTTATAAACAAAGTCTTGGAGCCTTACAGTTCAGCAAAAGAGGTTTTAAATTGGTTTCTCAAGGAATAAATAAGTAGGGAAAATTAGAATTACACAATATGCCGGTCTAATTCCGTTAACTACTGATGCCCCGCGGATCGAAACGGCCGTAGCAACAGCTAGGTAAATTTGGATTAATTGACGGAACGAGATTATAAACCATTTTTCTTTGTGCTATCTGCATGGTTTGACGCAAGCGATGCATGCGCCAATTGAATTTAAAGGGGTAACATTCTGTAGGTCACGCTGAAGCACAAGCCACCAGCTCTGTGGCGATGAATTTTTGTTTTTTTTTTTCAAATAGAAGTTCGAATGAAATTTTTATTTTGTAGACTAAAACACCATCTATGGAATTCACACTTCAATACACTTTAAGCGCACAGTATAAAGCTGCGCTGACATCTTGAACTGAAAGTTGAGTTGAACACAGTGCCAGATCTACTGGATTTGTTTAAGCCCAACAAGCCTAAGCTTGGCAGGCAGGCTTCTTGGGTGATTTTTCCAGAAAAGGTAGGTTTCTTGGGTGATTTTTAAAGAAAAAGTAGGCTTAAAATACTCCGTGAGGTTAAAATAGGTAGGCTTCTAAGTTAACGCTCGCCCTCCTTGCCCTCTCATTGCAGGTGAACCTGTCAAATATTACTACTGCAAAATGTCCCCGTTGCCCCCCCCCCCCTCGTGGCGGCCCTGCATTTACCTATTCATTAAACTCGGGGTTTTTTGTGATCGTTACTCCAAGCTCATTCCAACAACACTTAAATTAAAATCGGCCCAGAATTTTAGAAGGAGTAACGATCACAAATAAACCCCTAGCGTAATAAATAAGTATAGATTTAGTATACGAAATATATCCTTGTATGTCAGGAGGAGCCACTACCAATTTTTCCAACTTAAGATATGTAACAAAGCATATTTTTATGTAGAGCCCCATAAAAATGGTCTTCTTGATTTTTTTTTAAACTTACGTTATATTTATTAGACTGATTTACAGGTTGGAAAAACCCTGGGAAAAACCAATTGCTAATATATATCAATAACAAGTAAGTGAAGGAATTTATTTTACTCATTCTATTTCTATCATGTTCATGGTACGGAAGTTAAAATAGGCAATATTCATTTCTACTTCATCACACTTTTATTTCAACTTTTCAATCGCCAGCAAAAAGATGAAGCTCATGTTTCTCAAGCTGTCGGTGAAGCATCAGATGCCTTTACGAAACATTGGGATGGTGCTTTACCCTCTTTTAGGCATTTGTATTCCGGAGTAACCGGAAAAGTACGTGTGTCAAGACAGGTGTGACACTTGAGCCCTGTATTGCAGTGGTCTTGCTCATCGCAGAAACGGTCCCGGTTCCAAAAATGCCCTTCGCAGTTCACCTCCTTTGTACAGCATTGCTCGCCCTCCTCGCCGCAGCTGCAGGACACCTCGCCGTAAAATACACCTGAAAATTGTAATGTGTAAAATAAAAAAAAAAATAAAAATTGTAATATGTAATTTTTTTGTATTGGGGGGTTTAGCGAATTTCCCTTATAGGCTAGGGAAGAAGCTACCGTAGGTCTCAATGTGTTACTACATCGCATTGAACTATTTAGACGTTGGAGGTACGTGCCTATTCAGTCTGGAAATTTTAACTGACATCCCTATAAAATATTACACTAATTGGACGCAAGCGTGCACGCAGTGTGGTGAATGCATCCGATAAATTGAGTTTATCACCTATAGATAGTAATGCGGTCGGTACAGACAATAGTGATAGCTTAGAACGCTAGTTTCATCTTACAGCCGATTACAACAGATCGAATTCACATATCTAAGCTTATACGTAGGTCTCATGGTAAGACCTAAGCCCGAGACCATGATAACTTTTCGTTTTGGGGTTAAAACCTTTAAGCTTGTTTGCTAAACAAAATTAAAGTCTTTGGTAGCATGGATGTGGTGTTGTCTCTCATTGAGCCTGATGATGATTGGTGTGACCAATCGAAATCGATCGCCATTTTGTACATCAATATTCATATTAATATAAAACTAAAGAAACTGAGAGTATAGTATTAATAAAAAAGCAATTAACTTACAAAAAATAATGACCAAGGAAACCAATAGCATCTTCATTTAAGAAAATCTTCAATCGTGTGAGTTACTGTGCGTGTTACTCGTTCAAGTGTTTTTGAAGCAATTTTTTCAGAACAAATTAAATATGACAGATTTCCTTTTTGAACTGTCACTTTATCATGAATTGGGTCACATATTTCATTGAATCAAATACAAGTGTTTTGAGCAATTTATTCAGAACAAATTAAATACGGAAGATTTTCTCTTTGAACTGTCACTTTATCATGAACCGTGCCACACATTCAATTGAAATCAAATACAAGTGTTTTTGAGAAGCAGTTCCATATAGCAGCGTCAAATCACTTATACCGACCCTAACTTAAAAAAAATGTTTTGTGTGCTGGTTGTCCAATTAATAGCCCAAAATATTAGTATATTTTTAGTAAAAACCAATAATGGCCCGTTTTTAACTTAAACATATTCTCGATTGATCAAACATCAAGCAAAATGTTAAGCGCCAAATTCCCCACCATTATAACATCAATATGAAAGAAGATTTGATGTATTTTTGCACGTTAAAAATAATAAAAAATACCTGAACCATCTTCTCCAATGTGTATATTTTAATAAAGAATTATGTCTTAGTGGCAACATCAGGTAAATCACTGGCCCTTGTGACATCAGGTAAATAAATGACACAGCTGGCCTAGGTTGGAATTCAGACCTAAAAGTAATTGTTATCAATAACAAGTACCCTCTTTATTCCTGCAATAAAGAGGATCTCCCTTTCCAGTGCGTGATATGATCAACGAGCTGATAAATTATTAACTGATTTGCTGAAATATTTTAGGATAAAAGCAGCAATTTACTCTTTACCTAAATAAATTTCAATAACCGTTGTAATTAATATAAAGGCTCAAACGATATCCATTTACATTTTTAATAACCTAAATAACTATCATTAAAGTGGAGAAAGAACTGAAACAATAGGCTGTTAATTACTGTTTCTTTAAGAAGATATTCTTCATAAACAAAGTCTTAGAAACTTACAGTTCAGCGAAAGAGGTTTTTACAATGGTTTCTCAAGGAATTAATAGTTTTTTAATTCTTGTTATAAAGAAGACCTTACGTCACGTTTGATATTTTCTATTTACGGTACATAAAACAATAAAGAAGGATATCTTTTATCAGCTTCATGAAATCAAATTGATATTCATAAAACATAAATGGTAAGAAAAACTTTTAACCACCTGATAAAATTTGGAAGTAAATTATTTGTGAATTAAAATGAGGGTTTATTCGGTCCATTAATATTAACTATTTGTAATTACCGTTATTGTACTTATTTGCATGTTAACTAAAAAAAAACTAGGTCTGTGTCGCAGGAAATCTATCCCTCTTCCTTCAGGGGCGAGGCTGACTGACCATATCATACATTTACCATCCTGACAATCCCTTCCTTCCTTCCGTCAATCAATCAATCAATCAATAATATTCTTTATTAACATTTTCTTAGAGAAAATAGATAGAGTCATATTTTTACAATGCAGGCCAGTATACAGTTAAAGCCGGCAGATAATAGTTTTTGGAGGTGCTGTTGTTCAGGTGCTGTTCTTCCAATCCAGAAATTTCTTCATGGAATAGAACGAGTGTTGCAGCAGCCAGTCAGTTGTTGAAATGAAATGAAATGAAATGAAATATACTTTATTTCCCAAAAATATTATAAATATACACGATTCCACAACTTAAATATAGGAAGAGTCTACATGGGCGTATAGCCTTAGTAGACCACACAATCAGACCCATTGCCAATCAGAGACCAAATAAAAATTAAGGAACAACACAAATGGAGAGTTATTTTTAGTTTATGATGAAATTCAATTTATGAAAACAATGAGTGGCCGGAATTAAACGTTGCATGCAGTTTCATTTGAATGCAATTGTATATATCAGATTGAGCGTCGTTGGGGGGGGGGGGGATTGGAGTAGTGTAGGGATCGGCGGTCAAGCCGGGCCCAGCGCGATAACGGCCTCGCATTCCTCAGTACCCAAAGAGATAAGCCAATCAATGAAAATATTTAAAAGATGAAAGGGGCGTAATATTAAAATGGTGTGAATTATTATACCTCTGACACATATTCCAATAAACAATGTTTGAAATAAAAAAATATTGTTTGAAAAAAGGTTTTGTTGCTGTCTTCAATCTTATTACTGGTAGACTCTTCAGGTGGTTCGGAAGTATGTTAAACAAAGTTGCACCTTTGTATGAAGGTTTTCGTTTCATTCAGGCTAAGGTGATGATGTTCCAGGAGAAAATAGTGCCCGTTTCTAGTGTTGTAGTGGTGCTGGTCTCAGGCGCTGTTTGATGTGACAGCGTACATGATGGTCTCAAGTATATACAGTGACACTACTGTCAAGATCGTTTGCTCTCTAAAGGCTTGTTTACAGCCCTCCTGACGGTTCAGGCCCGTGAGTGCCCTGATAGCTCTTTTTTGAACAACCATCACTCTTTGCATATTCTTTGCTGTTGTTCCGCCCCAGGCCACTAACCCAGTGTTTCCCAACCTTTTGGTGCTCGCGTACCACCTACCACGTTTACAACATTTTGGCGTACCATCGCAAGGGCCCCCCTCCTCCCACCACTGAGGAAACCCCTCCAACAATGTTTATAGTTACCCTTTGGTGGTTTTTTCCACCTAGATTTATTTTATTTTACTTGTCAATATACATTTTTGATCGTATTTTGATTATAAGAACATTTTGACATATTACTTGTTCATCTCAGCTCTGCTCTGCTTAATTTTATAGTCAATTTGGCAAAAAAAACGTATGAATTTGAATATGAATTTCGTTAATGTGTAAATGCCTAGGTACACGGGGAAAAATAATCGCTGTTTTAATTTGGAACTTTGTAAATTTTTTATACTGTATTGTCAAATTAAACAAACATTCAAAGTCCAAGTATACTGTATTTTCACCAATAATCTTATATATGAGCATATTATACAAATTTATACAAAAGTTCGACATAACTAGACTGTGCGTTGAAAATAGAACATTCGTTTGGCTAGTAAATTGTACAACAAACAATTATAGTAATACGACCGAATCAACACTGTAAAACTGGTAGTATATTTTAATGGAAAGAATATTTTACTACAAAAATGTTCTGTAAAAGGAATTATTCTTAAAATGAAAGAATAACAATATTTCCTGAAATATGGTACGATATTGACATATTATGATCAAAACAGATACTGAAAAGTTAAGGCATTCAGTGCGATTTTACTGATCGACCGGACAGCGTTCGTAAACCTAGTATTTTATTTTGTACTACTTCTTCAATCTCTTGCGTACCACCTGAAAAGCGTTCGCGTACCACCAGTGGTACGCGTACCACCGGTTGAGAAACACTGCACACTGCACTACCTTAAGTTTGATTCAAACAGCATAATAAGCTGCACATTATCCCTAGGGAGAGTGCCTAGCTGGCAATGCTTTTCATTCATCCAAAGTTTAACAGTCTACCACGTGTGTCTATCATCAAGGACACTATGATACCACGTGTGCGCGGCCGGTAGAGCGCGCTGGCAGACGTGGACCGGGAGAAAGTGGTCCTAGATCAGTTCAGCCTAAGTGGGCGACTCGTCTAGTTCCGAAACACCGGGAAAGCGCCTTGACCATGCGAACTTCCGGTCATAACAATGTAGCCTCCAGCCCTGTCAGCTGTGCCAATAAAATAATAGGAAACACTCACGAAAGGTATCTAATGTGGTGTGGACATAAAATGGTGGTTACATAAGAAACTACTTTATTCATTAGGTTGTTTCTAATGGACATAGTATTCCAATTTAGGTGGGAGCTTTCACAACCATTTATAGGAAACAAGCTTTAGGTTGACGTGCATGTTTATGTTTGTCTAGATGATTAAAAAAAAGTCTGTTAATGACATGCATCAGGACTTTTTACCTGATTTGCAATAAAAATGCCAATAGTTCAAAACAAAAGGTAGATCAAAATCGAGTTGTGCCTTTGAATGAATACCCCTTAATCAATGTTTAGAAGTACTCCTTTTTCGTGCATCCGTCTGGTAGATAATTTAGGATCACCATGATATAAAAACTGTTTTAATAAATCTTAAACTATCACCGTAACGATTTGCAACACTCAGTTGATCTAAAGTGTGATAAAATTGACTCAATTGACTCAACACGGTGATAAAATTGTATAATGAATTATCATTAAATGTAGATGTAGATATTTTTAGTACAACCATCAATTCTTTCCGTTAGGTTGTTATGAATTTAATAAATATAAAGCACTTTATTAGCTCGTAGTTCATCTTACAGTTCCAGTATTAGGCTAAGTTATCATTATTAAATACTTATTTTTATTGTATATGTTGAATTAAAGTATTTATAGTATAGGAATTATATGTTGTACTGTTTTGCATTCAGTAAATTAATGCAGTAGTGTTTCTCTATTATGTTTTTGTTTGTTATGTTTGAGGCTGAAATGAAACACTGTATATTTATTCTGCAAGTGGCAAGTGAAAAGACTGTTGAACATTTAAATCTCCACTATTCATATATTTATAATGCTTGGTAAAATATTAATGTTGCTTCGTAATTGGGCTTGGCCTGTTTTGTAACACTTTAAAATAAATAAATAAATACACAAATAAATAAATGAATGAATAAATAATAGTATATTTCATTACAAGGACCTAAAGTGACGCTTTTCGTACAAGGTCAAGTTTTACAACCGAGGCTGTAAGCCGAGGTTGAAAAATGACCGAGTAACGAAAAGCAGCTTTAGGTCCGTGTGATGAACTATATTTTTCGTTATATTGCTCAATACAATACGTAAACTAATTAAGAAAACCAAAATGTTACAGCTTGTTTACCTTTAAAGATGCCTTCAAAAGGTACCACCGTCTTGTTCTTGCTATTTGAAGCAATCAGCTGATTGTCTGTTTCATTTGTGTTAGGGTAGACTGACAACAATGAACAACTATCGACGTATCGAACGCTTGTAATAATCGATTGGTGAAATGAGCGAGTTTCACAAATTGATTAAACTGACAACAACGAATGTTTCGATAATAACGATGAATGTTTCGATTATTTGTAATCGAATGAATATTGTTCGATTATTACGACGTACTCGGCACTTTTTGACTTTTATAGTCCTAGGACTATAAAGAGTCAGCTGGTATCGAGTACATCAGCTTTTGATTCCAAGGAATAAAAAGAGTGTATTTAGGTTCGGAAAACATGCATTAAAAACGTCTGTTTTTGAAGCAGTATAACGAAAATAAAGTTTATTCAGCTTATCCACATCCAGTGTGTTTGTAGCAGGTGATACAAGAAGTGTTTATCAGCACACAGCTCCGCCCGCCCAGCTGACGACGCGACGGTTCCAGTTACTCCTTAATAGCCTGTAATCATCGAGCTGTAGCCGCCGACCGTGGTAGTATATCTCTTCATAATCTCTGTCGCTGTTATTAAATGATTAACGCTTTACAAACTACGGGACAGAGTGTAATGGGGATACCTGTAAAGCTGTGGGAGCTCAATTTATAGAACAATCTTTGTATCGTTATTTATTTTGTATGATTACAAAATATACGTAGATTATGGTTAAAATTGTTCCGTAATATTTCTGAAAATGATTGTGGGCCTATCATTAGTTTTCTAAACTCAGTTTCTTTTGAGATTTATTTAGGGAGAATGAGATAATTTTGATCTTCTGAAGCTTCATGTAATGACTCTTTGTTCTTGATTTATAAAATTTTAGTGATGACATCAGTTGTATTGGAAAACAAAGACCTTTGCAGTGAATAACGATCGCTGAATAAAGATGTATTTCATCTCATTAATTCTATTTCAATAATTTTATTTCATGATATTGTCCTATTTTCTGTGATTCTCTTGAGTCTGCGCTTAATATAGGACTATGTACCTGTATTAATCTTTAGCTTGGTGTTTGAAATAATCTTGCCTAATTTTATAAACCTTATGTTATTTTTAATTCGTGATATTAATTTGAAATATAATATTTTTATGTTTAAGTAATATATTGAGTTGAAACCATTGTTATATCTGAAGGAAGACTTGGACGGTGGCGTGTCCTGTAATCCAGCTACTTGGAAATCACGAACTGTGGATGGGTATTAGTGATGTCTTGTGAATGTGTTGTTCCCCAGTTGGGATTAACGTCCGCACTAGTGAGTATTAAATTCATATATAAGACCATCCTCATAATTAGACCAGTTCGTTAGTGAAGTAGGCGAATTGTGGTTCGAACCCCGCTTTAAAAAGTGGGTCCCTTAGTTGCCATTGGCTGTTAGGCTATTAATAATCAACAGTCCTGTCTAAGGAACATTTTGGCCTTATAGTCACTAATAAGAGTACAAAATCGCGCCACGATCATCCTACACTCACCCTTCTCTCACATTCCGATTAAAATACGCAGCCAGTGCTGCATTCCGGTCTTAAAGAATATTAAGGCCTGATTTCACCAAACTTTAAACCACCGTTAAGGCTCGGTTAGTTTAATTTCATCAGCTGTTTAATGCTATTTTCCTATCTTTAACAAACGGTTTATTAACTGACCCTTAACTGATGGTTGGTGAAATCAGGCCTATAAGAGAATTAAAGGTAAACATTCAAATATAAATCTCAATCAAGGCAGCTGATTGGGGTAAACAGTTATATTAGGGAAATCATGTATTATATAACTAGATATCATGTATTATATAGTTATGATTGCCATTGCAAGTGAAGCTACATCAGTACTCTCAATTGCATTTACCTCTGGGAGTCTGCGAATAGCCTCAACAACAGTATACATAGATAAGAGTGTCATATTGAATATACTATCACTTTTGATTAAAATAGAAACATTTTATCACTAACAACATTGTTAACTACATTTGAAGCATTTTAACAACATTAGGAGTCTATTTCAAAAGCTTAATGAGTTTTTGCATAATCCCATGATTACGTCTAGTCAGATTGTGATTGAATTCAATAATTCATTTCATTTCACCAGGCTAACGTTTAAGTTAAATTTAAACCCGCTGTCAACTGGAATAGTTATGGTTGAACTTTAAATTAGAATCCATTTGTTTTAAAGTATTGTTATGGATTTGATTATATTATTGAGTTAAGTGTCTCTCCGTTGGAAATAATAATGCTTTATCTGTAGTTTTGTTTACTGTTTATTAGTTAGAAATCGAGGATGATGAATCTTTTTTTGTTTGTACCTCATACGTGGAAACATTAACCAAAAACCATATATACAGTAATATTTAAAACTGCTACGGTGTTTAATTAAACAATATTACTTACAAGATTCTTACAGGACTCTTAAAAGAAGCATTGCTTCCCATGTGCAATCAAGTTTTATTTTATAAAAAAAACCGAATCAACTATGTCTTATACATTCTTAAAATTTTTAGCAAATTTTGAAACCTGTTTTCATGAGTTTTACTATGAGAACTGGAAAAACTTTAAATGGCTTCGTCACATATATTAAATGAAATCATTTTCGAGACTAATCTTGGGTTTAAACCAACAAAACCCATTATTACCTCCCGAAAAAATAGCCGAGTAGTTAAATTATCTCACGCAGAAACCACCGTAGGTGAAAGCTTGATTGAACCAGCAGTGATTGCTCTCAGTAGGCAACCTCTGAATAGGTTACGCAAAATCGGCCGTCACAAGTTCAACACAAGGACCGAACTCGCCTTTCATCTGGGCGAGAGTGCTTCCTAACTGGGAGTCAATTGATATCCTAATTGATAGTGCGACTGACAGGCTTTATGAATTAACTAGCTGTTGTTAACCCGCTTCGCTGGGTTGAAAAATCTTATAGTAGCCCAAAAGATGTAATTTGGAAGCAAGAATTATAACGTCTAATGTAATCTAAAATTCAATTTAAGATGTTTCTCCATACATATTATATTTGATATAGCCGGCGGTGGCATGTTTGGTGGTAGCAGTCTTATTTTCCCTTTCAAACAGCACATAATATGCGTTTTCTTTTAGAATTAATCTTTGTGCTATGCAATAACTACAAATTTTGTCCATCTTGCAAATTACTACATTTGGGTGTTCAATACAATCTACATTTTATTGGAATAATGTGTACTTTAGACAAAATCATAGTTCCTTGTCCTTTTGTAAACAGCTTTTAAACTGTTTTATTTAATGCAGCTTTTTCTGTTTAGTCCTTTTTCGAAGGTTCTCCGTTATATCTTTGTTCTGATCATTTCTTTCATCACCTTTTGCGTCTGTCTCCCTTTCTGTTCCAAATCTGCTGCGACAGTGTTTCTTGATATCGCTGTGAATTTTCTCGTGATACCCTTAGATGTGTTTTTTTCTCTTCGTTGTTTCATTTTGTCTTGCAATCGTTCATTTACGTGATAAGATACGGAATTGCAAACATTTTCTCCTACGTTTTGACATTTGTTTTCGTCTTATTTACTACTATCTTTGAATTTAAAAAACAAAAAAATATGTAACTCTTTAGTTTAGTGCACTTCATGTTTTTTAATAACATAACCTAACAGTAAAAATTTACTAAATAATTGAAAACGTAAATAAAAACACATTTGCTAAATAAGACTGTATTCACCTGTAGTACAAAAACAATTGTAGGTGCTGCTTTCTGTTGGCAACCACTTTAACCACGATTACCTTTTCAAATTAAACCATGTGTTTTAATGAAAACAAATAAAACCTCAAGTACTCACAAAATCCTTGACATAGGTCGCTTTTGGACGATCCTGTGCCTACACCCGATAAGATATCGAAACCCAACTACCATAGTGCAGATCATCAGATTCCAAGCTTTAATTTGATACAAAGATCATGGGTCACAACTACACGTCCAAAACTACGACGTGTAGTTTTGGCTGCAGCACTAAATATACCAACACACAACTCTTCTTTTATATATATATATATATATATTGATTCAGGCGCTAACAAAGTAATTTTTTAATGCTAAAAAGATTGTTCCCACCTGCTTTGTTTAGCCGTGTTTTACTTTTTGCAAAGAGGGAGTAAAGTATTACTTTGGCTCCCGAAAGAATTAAGGTAATTTTACTTGTCCTCCCGAGGGAGAAACCCGAAACAGTACCATCGAAAACAATAATTCAATAATTGAACGCCTTCATATCGTGACGTCTTTCCATTGGCGACTTGCAAATATATAAAGTTTCAACGGATTGCAGATGCAATCTGCAAATGCAAATGCAATTTTAGGTGATCGGTGGCAGTTAAAATTATATGAAGAGAAGCCAGAGTACTTTGGTCTATTTTTTTTCAATTTAGCAAGAGAAATTCAAACAACTAAACAGAAAATAAAAAATGTAACTAAAATTGAAAAATATTCTCTTGGATAAAAGGTATCATGAAATTCCTTGCTTTCTTTCCTAAGTCTGTTCTATTTTCCCTCCCCATCATAAATCACTGCGACCCCTGACATTGCTATTCTTATAAAGAAGGCTACGAATTAATAGATTAACGACTACCCCTGTGAATAGTCAGGGGTTTTTTTGGTGAGTCGGTGGCGCAGTTGGTAGCGCACTCGGCCCCGGTTCTGTGGCGGCAGTGTCGCAGGATCGAGTCCCGATGATGCCGCATACTTTTAACAGTACTGTTCATCCTTGTACTGTACCGGCTCACTCCTTGGGTTTGCTTGATAACTTCCACGCACAGGCCTGAAGCCCATGTGGGGGGGGGGGGGGGGCAAATCCAAGGTAAAAAGAGGCCGCCACCCTCTTTTTCAAAAAAAAAAAAAAAATAAATAAATAAATAAAGAAAGAATAGGGTCGGTGGGACGACATTGGAGATACGAAGTACGAGTTCAACGGAAATAGAACTAAGGGTTCAGCCGAACACCAATATTCGTGGCGACCTCTCAGCCTCACACAGGCAGAGGCGTATTAATACTGTTACCACATGTATAGCACTAATCAAATAACAAGGCCCACGTCGTCCATAAGCCATATGCTAAAATTAACGTTAGTCTTTCGGACGGACTGGGCTTTGTTATTTGAATCGGCCTATACGATGATAAGAAGAGAAATTGTTAGACTCGACCACTCGTGAGCGCACGGCTGTTAGGAGGCTATTTGTTACCTTGTTCATTGGTCCTAAACAAGGAGGTTATATTACTATACTGGAGGCAGCACTCCATAGTAAAACAGCGTGCCGGCTGTTTAGAACAAAATATCATAAAAATGGTAAATCAGTTAGTACCAACCTTTGCAAAATACCTCAATTTAACCGACTTCCCAAAATGAACGAATCAATCGAGTGATTCAGTCGAGTCACGACTCAATTTTGAGCTTGGTTCATTCCGGAACCGGAAATCAATAATATTTTAAACAACTAAGTAAACACTCATAATAAACTGCTAACGAGTACTTATTAGGTGATTTTTGTTTGAAAATAACTTCACCTAATTTATTTTTGGGTATATCTTTAATGGCAAAATAAAGTAAAAATGGCAAAACAGATAATACCTGGGTTAAAAGTAATTTTATTGATATAATGCAAATACGAAAATTATGGTAGAAACTTGGCAGGTAAGCAACATAAATAGTAGGACAATTTTCTTTTAGTTGTACAATATTGCTGAGCGACAGTAATGTTTGTATAATAACATGGCTGATGGCAAAATTGTACATAAGGAGTGAAGTTGTCATTTACTGGCCGGATACTAACACTTATATATTGAACTTTAAATTAATTATTCTTTATTCATAGGTTTAAAAAAATAACATTTTCTATTCTATTGTTTATATAATATCGTATTTGGCCTTACCTGTTCCAAGGCAAAGAAACCGTTCAATCATAATGAGAATCAGATCAACATGATTCAACTCTCCGAAATGATTACATCAGTTTTTGAATCAGTTGAATCGACTCAAAGAACGGTACATCAGTTGGTACCAACTGCGGCACGCTTCCCAATGCTGTTTGTGAAGGCAGTGCTACCTCCAGTATAGTAATATAACCTCCTTGGTCCTAAAGAGGACAAAGTGAAGTTTTGCGTCTGTTGTAGGACAGTTTTAGTTAATTAGTTTTGAAAATTATTTTACCTTTTTAAGTTTACTAGTAAAAACTTTTTAACAATGCTCAGAGTTACTGGAGTTATTAACACATAATTGCCTACTCTAGTTTGTCTTCGAACCAGTTAACCATTACGAAATTCGCTCATTTTAAAGTCCCGTGCATGAAATTCTACCTCGCCGGGTGAAGAATGTTTGCTGCAAATTTACAGTGATTCTGAAGTATTGAGCGACTGCCGGAAATACATCTAAGAGTGCAACATCGATCATCATGATTTAACGTATTTCTAAATCACCCAAAGGGTTTTCGCTACGAACTCGCAGGCGAAACTCGCTCATCAATAAATCAATATGTGTTTTTTGCAATCAATTGTGTTTTAGTAACAGTACTTATTTATAATTAAAATATTAATTAATTAATACAGAGGGATATTGTGTGTATTACAGGAGTAAACTGACATGTCTCATTTCACAACTTTACCAATACTCCGTTGGTAAAAATACTGCATTTATATTCTTTTAATAAACAAAAGATTATTAAAAGTCTTTAACGAATCTTATTTTATTATGAGAGAAAAATTGAAATCCTGGTTACCTTACCAACTTTGGTCTGTAACTTCTAAAGTGTCTTTAGGAAAAAATAAAGAAACATGAGTAAACAAGCTTGTACTTTACTTAATAAATTTGACGATGATCTAATTAATTAAATTACATTTTTAATTAACATTATTGCTGAGATCCTCCTTTCCTCTAGAGCTCTTTTTTTACTGTAATATAACTCCGTAACTAACGAATGTGATGATTTTCATCGTAACAAAATTTGTTTACATTGTTTCATTTAATGCGATTGAAAAATAAACCTAATATCTTTTAGACTGAAAAAAACAAAATTTTTCATAACGTAAGGTTCGCTTACAACCAAGTTTTATAACTAATAAAAGCTCCAAGGCTATTCTAGCGTGTAATGATAGTTCATATGGTTTACTTGTCTTAAAAAGCAATCACCAAAAACCTTCTACCATCAACAATCATCAATATACGATACAAAATCGCTGATTTATTCTTATTCGATAATTTAATAAGATTAAATACAACAAAGTATATACAATCAGTAATTGAACTAATTAGACGATATTTTAAAAGGACAATAAAAAATTTTAACAATATTTAGAAATTATTAGGCTAAATCAACTATCTACTGTAATCGTCAGATTTATTTTTGAACAAGGATTTATAGGTAATATTCGTTTATAACTAAAAAGAAACTCGAAAAAGAACATTGTAATATGATGTTCTCATATTACATACATGGGTTACACATTCCTTATGTAAATGGAGCAATGTATACTACTAAGGCCTGAGGGAGGCTAAGGGGTAAATGAAGCTGTACGGTTTTACGTTTCTCACTTTAATGCTTTGTTTTATTAGTTCCAAGACATTCAAGGGTGATTGTAATCAGTATAATATATTAAGTGGGGACAAATTTAGAGTTTTATTTATTAATTCATTTTACTGAGCATATTTTCCTTGCATTTCAGCCCTTATAAATTCTTTTCATGGTATTTAAATAGAGGATTAAAAAATATGATTGAATAGGTAACCAGAGTAGTTATTCCAAATGTTATAAAAGATTTACTTTAGTTTTAATAAGATTATATTGAATCCTATAAATGTATAAGAGGCTTATCTAACAAAGGCGCTGTTTAACAAGGTATGTTGGCTTTGATGGCTTTAAACTCTTTGAAGTTTAGGCTTTCCATCATGCACAACAATAAACTATTTAGTAATATATATATATTTGACAATATAAAGCTGACAAAGAATTTATATGAGGGTGTGCATTATATGTTATCTTTATAATATTCGTTACTATTAGGTCTACTAATGTAATTTGTATGGACTTTATTTTTATAATAATTCGTTTCCAAATCAAATATTTTCCACAGGCAATATACTGATCTCTTATCCAAGATTATAACTTGGCAATGCATACATTGAAGGCATTCTCATTAAAATATATATATTTTTCATACCGCCAAGAAATTATTAGTGGAATATTGTGAATATAAAATTTATAAAATGTCAATGATGAACTTCCCAAGACAATTTCATCAATAAATGTTTATAACAAATTACTCTAAGCCCTACCAGGTTCGGGTCTTATATTACTATTTTCTTTTAATATAAGCCCATTTCAAAGAGTAATCTTATGTCAATACATTCTTAGATTGTAATAAGAAGGTTGAAAACTATTTTATATTTCATGGTCTAGAACAGCCCTACTCCGTATGTGATTTCGTGCTTAGAAGTTTTGTTGTAAATAAAACACCCTTTTTGAAGAATTGTGCAATTGCATTAAATGAAACAATGTAAACAAATTTTGTTACGATGAGAATCATCACATTCGTTAGTTAAGGTGTTTTATTACAGTAAAAAAGAGCTCTAGAGGAAAAGAGGATCACAGCAATAATGTTAATTAAAAAGGTAATTTAATTAATTAGATCATCGTCCAATTTATTAAGTAAAGTACAAGCTTGTTTACTCATGTTTCTTTCTTACTGTTTATTAGGTTTTACATCCAAAATGTTGTTTACTTATTGCCTAATTTGTCTGCATCGCAATGCTATTGTAAAATGCTCGTCCTATAGTTTTTAATTCCTTTTTGTATCATCAAACGAAATTTTTCGTCGAACAAAAAATAGTTGTGATTTATTATTTGAAATTTTAAGAGACACGACGAATGAGACAATTTGATAAATGCACTGAATGATAAATTTCAATTTTTTACCTTAAAGCTTCCATTATTAACCAAAGAACACAACGACAGAAAGTGGCTTTAATTTTCTGTGTCTGAACTGAAACACAAAAATCATAAAGTAAACTTTAGAAAGCAAACCCGAAATTGATTCGATGAGGAAACAGAAATACCAACACCGGACATGTGATAAATCAGCCGCCAATCACAGACCACTTTCGCCAGTTCCGCAGAGTTCTCGATGGAAAAAACCGGACCTGTTATCAAAACACACAAACGTTGAGCTAGGAGGAGCGTGTCGACGTTTGGTCCGGTAATTAACAGTCCTGTCTAAGGAACGTGCCAACCTTAGTCAGTAACAAGGCTACAAGATCGCGCCACTATCATCACGATCATCACACTCATCCTTCACTCATATTCAGGGTAACGTCCTCCATGAGGTACCTGTTTTATTAAGAATAATAATGATAATTTCAAGTTTATGCTTGATAATTTCGAGTAAATGGTATCAGGAAACTGACACGTACTTTCTCCCATTAAATCTACAACAAAATGAAAATAAAATAATATTACAATCATCCCATAAATACGCACCAAAGTTTATCGAAATCAGTTTTTAATTAACGTAGATATCGGTTTTTTAATGTTTGCCATAAGAAAAACATTAGACAACGTACTTAGTTTACCGCCAAACGAACATATCAATTACCTCCGCAACCAGTTGACGTAGACTAATAATTCCAAAAACTAGATTATTTATGTTTCAATTCAAATTTAATGGTTGCAAAGGTATTTTGATTGATTATAATAATTTTAAGTAAATTTGAAATATTATAATTTTAAAAACTTAAATTCCCTTAACTTCCATGAAGTTACGTTAACCATGAAGGTACCCTTAACCATGAATCATATTCATTAACCCTGACAAAAACCCAAAATCAAAAATAAAGGCACAAGAAATGATTCCCTAGGGTAGCATTTTTACATATACCTTAAACAATTTCATTTTAGTGAGCTCACCGACGCATTTATTATAAACAATTTTGGTTTTTAAAGTGTCAAAAATAACTGTAATTTTTATCAGAAATCTATTAATGTAATTTTTTACTTACTAAGATCTTAGGGCTTCGCCTCCTTGGCAATCTATTTTACATCCAAATTTACATTTATTCCTTAGAGCAATGCTATTAGACATTTCACAAAATTAATATCAGCAGTTACTTTTATATGTCCTTGAGCATGTTTGTACTCATTTCATCGGAAATTGTGTCCTCTACTTAACGAAATTTTACACTTTTTTCTAAACTGGTTCTTGTGTGGATTGAAAAACAAAAATTACAGAGAATCACGGACCAGATATGGATTTTTCTAAATGGCGGCTGGATCACAGCAAGCATTTCCGGGGACTTTTGATATTTTAATTGCAGCCTGCACGAACTTATCACAACATCTGTGCGATGTGTCAGTTTGGTCAGGATTTGTTAAGCCGATTTTCCTTAAATTCCCGGATAAGTTGCGGAATACCGGTTCCAAAGTGACCAGTCTGGCAGTAACGGTGACTGAAGGAGGAGCAGCGCGTCACCGTTGCGTAGTACCGGTTCCAACGCGACCGGACCGACGCCGACAGGAGCGGTAGCTGTCGGGCTGTAAACTGGTTTATTTTTGGAGGTTTTATGAGTTCATTTCCTCGACGATTAATGGTGATCCATTAACCTTGAAATTGAATAATAAGTGTTACAGATAATGATGTAGGTTTACTAGCCGATTTAATTGCTTTGTTGCATTTCTTTAAAAGAGGCATTTCTATACGCACTTTTTTCTGTTATGTAAACGATGATTTGGGAACTCGAAACAAACATTTAAATTTCATGTTGCTTGTATTTGGCCCAGGATCACTTAATGAATTCGACAATGGTATAAAATTACCTTAATTCCGTCAGGATCCGTTGAGGTAGATTATATTGCTACCGGTTTCAAGGCTTAAAGCCTCTTCATCAGGCTCCAATCACTCTCTTGAGGTCGTCGTAAGTTTAAAAAACACACAGTACATTTAATACACATAATACACTAAACATACGGACGGACGAATAATTACAAACATTTAATACCGGTGAACTAGTTCACGCGACACGGCGCGGCTGAGCGTGTGAGTCATGACCACACGCTCAGCCGCGCCGTGTCGCGTGAACTAGTTCACCGGTATTAAATGTTTGTAATTATTCGTCCGTCCGTATGTTTAGTGTATTATGTGTATTAAATGTACTGTGTGTTTTTTAAACTTACGACGACCTCAAGAGAGTGATTGGAGCCTGATGAAGAGGCTTTAAGCCTTGAAACCGGTAGCAATATAATCTACCTCAACGGATCCTGACGGAATTAAGGTAATTTTATACCATTGTCGGAAACATTTAAAACAATCCTGTGAGTATTTGGCACGACCCACACGGTGTCTCTGAGACGTTGGACCATTAAAGGTCGCAGTTTTTATCCGATTTTCTCCAAATTTCTTGGAAATCTAGGGCAAATTTATGTACCGATTTCTTATAGTAAAAAAAATATAAATGTAAATATGACATATTACCTTGGGTCAGGAACTCCATTTTCTGTTGTCATGTTGCTAGTCTGTAGAGTTAATTAGTGAGTTGAATTAATTTTGAAACAAAACGGTTATCCTTTTCATTTTCTTGTAAGGGGTGGCACAGGATTGTTAGATACTCGTGATTATTTAAGTAGATTAATAAGTTATATTTTAATAATTAGCCAATGTTAAATACAGTTGATTTGAATAATTAAATTAATCTTTAGTTCAGTTAATTTGTGAAAATAAAGTAATTATTGTTTTTTTTTCATATGCATTTTATAAAATTTGTCATTAGTAAATTCATGTTGTAACATTCTGTCTTCAACTTGTTATAAATTTGTATTTGGTTTGTAAAATCATATTTCCTTATTTTTTTTGAACACTTACTTGTAGCAATTATTATTTCTATTTGTTTGATGTTTACAGACGAATTCCTGTACTATTCCTCTAAGATTGCAGTAATATTCCTGTTATATTTGGATAAGTGCCGATACCCCAGATTCAAAATCCAAGTAAGATCAGTCTAATTTTATTTTAGTTGAAATAACTAACTTTAACAATTCGAAGATGATCAATAAACTATTCCACCCAAATATCTTGGCCTCCTAAGTTATTTCGCTGACCACATTCATAAATTCTGCCGAAAACTAGCTGTATAAAAATTTTATAATTTGTACGCCTAATTGGGTGTACATTTATTGGGCGAAAAACCTGAGCACCCCTAACCCTAACCCCTTCTTTTAAGAGATAAATGCTCCAAATTTTGAGTTGGGTCAGAGAGGGTAATATATATTAATGTAAATTGTATATATGTTTTACTTAGGATAATAAAAAAAACAAATATTTTAAGACCTCTTCAATGCTAGCACCAAAAAGAACCGATTTGTGAACGAAAATGCAGATTTATAAAACTCAGTACGATGTCTTAAGGGAATTCCGCACTCTAGCGGCCCCCATTATCATCCGATTCACTTAAAATTTGGTAGATATGTTATTTTACATTATCTAATTGGCCAGTTAGTTAGGTTAATGATTCGGAAGCCTCTTTTTCTATTTTGAGGGCGTAGAGCCCAAAATTCAGGACGTTTTGGGTGTGATATGGGTACTTTAAGCCCTGAAATTAAAACTCACTCAATCATGTCAGCGCTCTGTATGAGTACTCGTTTCTACACGGGTTCATCCCCGCGCTCGCTGGTGGTCTAGGCGCTGCGGTTGCAACGCGTTAGGCCCCTTTTACACTAGGACACTGTGTCCCGTAACTGTGTCCGGCCACTGTTTCTCGGCAACTCAAGAGGCATTGTCGCTTATACGAGTGGGAGGCGGTTGCAACGCGTTAGGCCCCTTTTACACTAGGACACTGTGTCCCGTAACTGTGCCCGGCAACTGTTTCTCGGCAACTCACGAGGCATTGTCGCTTATACGAGTGGGCGGCGGTAGCAACACGTTAGGTCCCTTTTACACGAGGACACTGTGTCCCGTAACTGTGTCCGGCAACTGTTTCTCGGCAACTCACGAGGCATCGTCGCTTATACGAGTGGGCGGCGGTTGCAACGCGTTAGGCCCCTTTTACACTAGGACACTGTGTCCCGTAACTGTGTCCGGCAACTGTTTCTCGGCAACTCACGAGGCATTGTCGCTTATATGAGTGGGCGGCGGTTGCAACGCGTTAGGCCCCTTTTACACTAGGACACTGTGTCCCGTAACTGTGCCCGGCAACTGTTTCTCGGCAACTCACGAGGCATCGTCGCTTATACGAGTGGGCGGCGGTTGCAACACGTTAGGCCCCTTTTACACTAGGACACTGTGTCCCGTAACTGTGTCCGGCCACTGTTTCTCGGCAACTCAAGAGGCATTGTCGCTTATACGAGTGGGCGGCGGTTGCAACGCGTTAGGCCCCTTTTACATTAGGACACTGTGTCCCGTAACTGTGTCCGGCAACTGTTTCTCGGCAACTCACGAGGCATCGTCGCTTATACGAGTGGGCGGCGGTTGCAACACGTTAGGCCCCTTTTACACTAGGACACTGTGTCCCGTAACTGTGTCCGGCCACTGTTTCTCGGCAACTCAAGAGGCATTGTCGCTTATACGAGTGGGCGGCGGTTGCAACGCGTTAGGCCCCTTTTACACTAGGACACTGTGTCCCGTAACTGTGCCCGGCAACTGTTTCTCGGCAACTCACGAGGCATCGTCGCTTATACGAGTGGGCGGCGGTTGCAACACGTTAGGCCCCTTTTACACTAGGACACTGTGTCCCGTAACTGTGTCCGGCCACTGTTTCTCGGCAACTCAAGAGGCATTGTCGCTTATACGAGTGGGCGGCGGTTGCAACGCGTTAGGCCCCTTTTACATTAGGACACTGTGTCCCGTAACTGTGTCCGGCAACTGTTTCTCGGCAACTCACGAGGCATCGTCGCTTATACGAGTGGGCGGCGGTTGCAACGCGTTAGGCCCCTTTTACACTAGGACACTGTGTCCCGTAACTGTGTCCGGCCACTGTTTCTCGGCAACTCAAGAGGCATTGTCGCTTATACGAGTGGGCGGCGGTTGCAACGCGTTAGGCCCCTTTTACACTAGGACACTGTGTCCCGTAACTGTGCCCGGCAACTGTTTCTCGGCAACTCACGAGGCATTGTCGCTTATACGAGTGGGCGGCGGTTGCAACGCGTTAGGCCCCTTTTACACTAGGACACTGTGTCCCGTAACTGTGTCCGGCCACTGTTTCTCGGCAACTCAAGAGGCATTGTCGCTTATACGAGTGGGCGGCGGTTGCAACGCGTTAGGTCCTTTTACACTAGGACACTGTGTCCCGTAACTGTGCCCGGCAACTGTTTCTCGGCAACTCACGAGGCATTGTCGCTTATACGAGTGGGCGGCGGTTGCAACGCGTTAGGTCCTTTTACACTAGGACACTGTGTCCCGTAACTGTGCCCGGCAACTGTTTCTCGGCAACTCACGAGGCATTGTTGCTTATACGAATGGGCGGCGCGGCGGTTGCAACGCGTTGCGAGTGGGCGGCGGTTGCAAAGCGTTGCAAGTTGGCGGCGGTTGGAACACGTTCCGAGTGGGCAGGAGTTGTAAAGCGTTGCAAGTGGGCGGCGGTTGCAACACGTTGCGAGTGGACAGTAGTTGTAAAGTGTTGCAAGTGGGCGGCGGTTGGAACACGTTGCGAGTGAGCGGCGGTTGCAACACGTTCCGAGTGAGCAGTAGTTGTAAAGCGTTGCGAGTGGGCGGCGGTTGCAACACGTTGCGAGTGGGCAGTAGTTGTAAAGCGTTGCGAGTGGGCGGCGGTTGCAACGCGTTGCGCAACTCCATAGCGTCCGATCAGCGAGAGTCGCAGAAGCTGAATCCAGTTTAAAGAAAGTGAATTTCTCCGGTCCGCGAGTACGCAAGGTCAGAGTGAGCGCCGGCGCCGAGCAGAGCTGTTCGACTGCGTTGCCAGGTAACGTTTGTGGCGAGAATGTTAACTATTTAAAAAAATATACCTCTCTGAAATAATATTTATTTGCTTAAGTAGTAAAAAGGAATGTAACTAATTTTTAATATTAAGTAATTACAAAAATATTTTCACAATTTATTATTATCACTAAAATAGAATTGGTAGTTCAGTAAAACCTCACTGACTTAACTATTAGTAGACCCAGAGGTTGTCGAGTAATACAGAACATTAACATTTTTACTAGGTTTAACGAATATTAAAAAATGTCAAATGCATTAACTAAAATTAAATAATCTAAAAAAATGCCTAGTTGACGATCCCCTGCCCGCTTTTTGAGTGTCGAGTTAGACAGACTGTCGAGTTAAGGGTCGAGTTAGTGAGGTTTTACTGCACTTGAATAAACAAATGTTCAGGTTTATGCTGTTAGATTTTGACAGAGGGCTATGTCATTTTACTTTTTTTTCTTTCAATAAATAATATACTAATCGTCTGTAACAAGACCATAAGATCGCGCCACTCATCTTACACTCATCTCTCATTCATACCTGGCTTAAAAAACTTTGCAGGTCGCCATTTCAATTGAAAAGTATCAAAAGTATCAAAAGAATCATTATACACAATAAAAATAAAATTAAAATTAAATATTATGAGGACACAGCCGTAATCAGGCATAAACCTGTGTCTAGGTGCATTGCAGCGTGAATCCGTTAAATATCACAAGGTGCATTGTTTCAACGTTAATGTGATAAATAATGTCTTGTAAATGTGGTATCCACTGCATCGATCATGTAATGCACCTTCTATGTAATAAAATGCTGAGGCTAATTTTATAATTTAAATACTATAAGACAGGCAAAACCTCTCTGAAAAATTACGATTATGCAAGAAAACATTCAGCAAGCATTATAGCAGCAAGCATTATAAGACTCATTGAATAATAAGTGATATTTGATAGTTTTTCTTGAGAAATGTCACCCATAATCTGTTCCATGTCCACCTTTTAGTTTGGGAGCGATGTCCTTCAAATGGCAATTAAAGTTATACTAGATTTAAATAACGGTTTTCATTATATTTACAAATTTATGGGCTTCTACTGACCTCCAGGTTTATGGCGATCAATACGTCTGTTGGGAGATGATTTTGAAGCACTTAAAACACAACGCATAACATAAAACACGACTCTAAATAAAACATTGGCGATTAATTTTATATTATTTACGTCCAGTCAACGATAATTCTATCTACACTATTTAACCTATCATTTGTAACTTTTCACTACCTATTCCTTTCTAATTAAAACACAAATTAATCTATTCACTTGAGAATTTATCTTGTTTTATCAGAGTATCTTTGAGTATTATTGGGGTAACATATGTCACTTATTTAAATTTGTTGCATAAATGTAACAAATATCATGTACCTATACAGATAATAATTTGAAAATTAAACAATATAACCTACAACGTTATATTGTAGATAATGTAAATAAATTATGCGGTATAACTAAAAATAGTTTATCACACGTGGCTAAAGTTACTTTTCCATACTCAGTCATTTTTGGACCTCGAATCAAGAGCCTCGGTCAAAAAACCTGAACTGAAAGCGCCACTTAAGTCCCTACTCCCTAGTAATGAAACATAATATTTGGTATCTTAGTTTTTTATTTTTTTTTTATTAAAAGTCAAGGGTTTAAGAATAGTTATTTTACCTTTAAATAAAAAAAACTCTATATTTAGAAAACATAAATTTTTAATGAACCCAAGCAAAGTTAATACTGTTTTTCGTCAAAGTAAACTGATCGTTTTGTAAACATTGCTTGTGGAAGAAATTCAATAAAAATATGGTTTCTAAAACGAATTATGTTGCCTCCTTGTTGAATTTCAGAGATAAATGGGAATCTCGAAAATGTTCAAATGAAAAAGGTTAACTTATATTGCGTTTCAACTTGTAAGTAGGGCGCTTATTAAATCACTTCGCAAGAAACTTGCTTTTTATTTGTTTGTAAATATAATTTTATTATTTTTTAATATTTTAAGGCTGATCTATAACAACATCTGGACTATTAAGTACCAATAGCTTGCTCAAGATCTACTTAAACTTTTGGGCTGTTAGTTATTAGTTAGTAAAACATTAACTAAGGGATTTTTAGATTGTATAAGCCTAATATTAAAACATTTTTGTTGAAAAATAAAATATTCATAACTACCAACAAAATTAATAATTTTATGAAGCTGAGTATTAATAATTTATAATACAGAAATTCTACCATAACTGCAAAAAATGTTAGAAATTTTCTTTAAATTTTAACTAAATCATTATCAGACAGCGTCATGAGATCTTAAAACATTGTTATCCAATATAGATACAGTCTGATTAGGATTTCAGATTCGATAAGTAAAGAGTTATTTTGTGAGAGCAATATTTCAGTTAGGAGAGATGTTTTGGTGCGGATATGATAAAATGTCCTTTGAGTATGTACGAAAGTCTACTGTATGAATGAGTTTGTCTACATAAATCAGTAGGCTACGATATTATTATAAAGTTCCTGATATATATTTTTGGTTTTGATAAATATGATTTGTTTTTAATTTTTTGTTTAAGAACCTTAGCGAATCCTATACTCTTATATGAGTAATGTTATCGTGCTCGTATGCTTGCTTGCTTGCGTGCTTGCACAATTGTCTCAAAAACGGCTCCGAGGATTTCCTTCAAAGTCTAGAAATAAGTAATTTATGACTCAAAAACGTATTTTATGCAGATTACATGGCCAGAGAATCAATTAACGTAATACATCGAATTTAAAAGTTGTAAAATTTTTACATTGGGCTTATGGGTTGCCGTGATGGCAACGAAAATAAACAAGGAAAGTGTAAACAAATGAAGTAATCATAACAGCTGTTTGGAATCTACAGTCATCAAGGAAAAATACAGCAAGTGGGATGAAGAGTCCAAGTAGCAATAAAAAAGGTTTCTATTTATCAATTTTATGACATTGAAATATTTTATAGAAACTGGATGAACTAGTATACATGAAATAACACCGAGCAAGGCTCGGTCCACCAGGTACTCTTATAGTTATTTTTGATAACATTTAAAAGTGATTGGATATGAATCATTCCTAAACGTAGACTTGGAGACTCTTTGGTAATGATTTTGTATTCGTGTTTTCATATCACTTTCTGTATTTTGTGTTTTTGTCATCAGGAATTACGTATATTTTGATTCGATTTGATTTACATACAAAAGGAATTCTTTTAAAATATTTCCAGGTCAGTACTCGTTGTTTCTTTACACTCACATTGAGTGCATTCCAAGTCCAAACATTTTCGTGCAACCAAGAAATCATTAGATTCTATAAACATCATAAGCAAAGACTTTAAGGCACACCACTATAAAACCACTCCCTTAATTTGAAGCGTTGCAGCGGCCATAACCATGAACATTTCCAACAACCTAGACCTAAGTCCACACTAAACTGATCTCTAATTAACGTGTCCAATCAAATAATTTATGGTAGGACTATAAACTAAACAATCAAGTCAAGAAATTGTTCCATCAAACTTCGGAGCTCTAATATGCTGCCACCAAGTTAAACTAGGCCATTACAAAGCGGTATTACAAACCGCCACGCTTTATTAGCGGTATAGTGTCATAATGTACTATTCAGATCAAAATTTATTTTTGCCTAAATAAAAAGAAGCTTTCGTTTATTTTAATTTATAAACATTTTTACGAAGTACATTTATTACTATTCAAAAGCTGTTTAGGTACGAATATGATTGGATTGAAAATATTTGGCTATAAAATCATATAGTAAGAAGAAAGAAACACGTTTGCCTCTTATATAAATTGTTCCTCTCTTTGAAGTCTTTTGCAATTAACATCGATGTACCTTATTCTTGATCTAAACTCCGAACATGTGTTCAAGTTAACTTTACTATGATGATGAATTCTACGTAAGAACGGAGTTAAAGCTACTGTATAATAATTATGAATAGTATCGTTACATTCCACTGATGGACTAGAAATAGTTTTCCTTAATTCGTTCATTAAAACATAATCTTAAATAATGAAGTATAAAAAACAATTAAGATAATCATTATACAACTTCTTATTAACTTGAATTATCTTTTTATCTCACTGAAAGGCAATGTAGATATAATTCTAAAGTTCGGTGAAATACATAAAGCCTTTTGGGGATGAAGCTCATTTAAAAATAAAATATTCAATGTGATTGCAAAGCAAAGCTGCGACGATAGTATGATTAAAACTAAACATGGCTCGAGCAACTTACTTGCCAAAGTGCCAGTTACACACAGAAATAGGGTCAGCTCATACTGCTATATGCAACCAAGTGTTTCTTTATATTAATGGTTACTTGATTCATTTCATGTTAATTTGTAAGCGATAAAGTCTCTAAAAGCAGAAAACGTACGCATTTATAATTTTAATCCCTCATTTTATTTTATATCTATCTTGCAATTTCTTCTGATTGAGAATTCACGAACGATGAAAAAATCTGTGACTTCATGTATTTACATTGTTAAACGATAATTTACTTAGATTGTTAAATTATACTGTGAGATTTTGAGAAATCATTAGACCCTGAGGTGCGTGTTAGAGCCAACCTCGTTGCCTTCAAAATTGGTGGAGACCCTCTTGAAAAAAATCAACATTTATTTTAAGCGGGAAACGGTAAAAGGAATATCTACACAGTATTTGTCCACTTCTATAATTATTCCCCTAATATCTCCTGACGTGGTCAATGGCCTGAGGTTACTCAGCCATCATGCTGACTCGGTCAATGGTCATGTTGCATGTTACTCAGCAATTTTGCTGACGTACTCAATATGAATGTTGCAGGGTACCCAGCCATCATGCTGACGTATCCAATATGCATGTAGTAAACAAGAAAGAAACACGTTCACCTCTTAAATATATTACCCAGCCATCATGTTGACGTTTCCAATATCCATATTGCAGGATACTAGCCATCATGTTGATGTATCCAATATGCATGTAGTAAACAAGAAAGAAACACGTTTTCCTCTTAAATATATTACCCAGCTATCATGTTTACGTACATTTCCATGTTGCAGGTTACTCAGCCACCATGCTGACGCGGTCGATGTGGCTGACGCTGCTGATGCTGCTGCTGAGCGGGGTGGTGAAGGCCCACATCCACTTCCTCCGCCTGGTCGTGCTCGCCGTGGCTGGGCTGGCGGGCATGTACATGATCCACCTGCTCGCCAACGACTGGACCAAGATCCGTCCCAACCGGCCCAGCGCCGGCCGGCTCCTGCAGAGCGCGCTCTCCGGCATATCGAAAAGATCTATTCCCGAGGTAGGTTGATCGAAGTGTTCATTCATACGAAAATGACTGCTAACGTGTTCCAATTCCATCTGCAGTTAGTTGTAAGTTGAAGTCTGGGTTACTGTCTGGGATGGTGGCGTGACCTGTAATCCAGATACGTGGAGGTCATGAATTGTGGACAGTTGTGAGCGATGGCTTGTGGACACGGTGTCCACAAGCCAAGTCAAGTCAAGGCGTTAAGTGGGGATTAACGTCCGCTCTATTGAGTACCCCATGGGACCATCATGGGACCCACGTTGTGGTTCGGATCCCACGTCAAAATGTAGGTCCCTTAGTTGCCATTGGCTGTAGTGCTATTAATTAACAGTCCTGTCTAAAGAATATGTCGGCCTTAATCCGCAACAGGACTACAATATCGCGCCATAATCATCCTTCACTCATCTGTCACTCATACTTGGCTTAAAATACTTACCTATATAAGTAGATCTCCATTTCAACTAATGTATCTAATGTATCTAATGTATCTAAAGTGTTTTTCATACATCGAAATGGCTGCCTAACTTGTTCCAATTCCAGCTCCAGTTGTAAGTTGTAGCTGTAACTCCAAATTACTATTGCTGTTGCCGACGGAACAGTTATTTTCGGAAATGTTTGTTTTGTGTGCTTTTGATTAGTTCGCTTGACCTCTGCAAGGTGGAATTTCCTCTCAAATTTCATTATTTTGATGGGTTTAAAGAATTTTCTTTTTAAATAGCAAGATCTGTTGTGGATTGAACGTCCACAGAAATTGAGAGTACACGGACACGTTTCAAAACGTCTAGGCTAGGTGATGTAACGTAAGGTTATTTCAGGATGGGTTAGATTAGGTTGGGTTAGGTTAGCTTAAGCTTGGTTAGGTCTGGTAAGAGTAGGTTAGGTTAAGTTTGGTTTAGGTTAGACAGTTTTAATGCTTTCCCTACGTACCTGACCTTTTTTAAAAGTACCGGGGTACAATACCAAACGTTATACCATTTAATATGCGTTAAAACATCAGTCTATGTAAATAGCAATACCCGCTTTGACTTTATTGAGGTTTTATATTTCTCGTTTCTTAGTTAATTCCTTCTATGAAGCTTTATGGCTCCTGATACTAGGTTTTCTTTTATTTCAATCTGTTCCTAAAAATCACTGAAACAGGAACGTATTGTGACGTGATAGGCACAGACTATGCGGTATCTGCACACATCGGACTTGCGAATAACGACTGCTTAAGTTTATTTCGTTTTGGACCCTTTAGCGTTGAGCCAAAATTTAACTGTGCTTTTCTTTTTCCTTTTTTTTCTAAGGTCCAGGCCTTGTAGTTTTCATTGGGATTTCTTGCAGCTATAGCAAAGCTCAATGTGCTCCCTAGAGGTTGAAGCATTATCGCTTTGTCATTGTTGATCGGCGGGATTCGAACTCGGGACCCTGCGGAAAAGGTCTCGCGATCGACCACTACACCGGTTGCCCACTTTTACCCAGTGCTTCTCTTGACTCTTTATATACATATTAGTAGAAACGATATCAAAAGGTTAGGCAATGAAAAAAGTTAAAAATTAAGGTGTTTTTCAGTTTAAAGTTACAGGTTGCGTATGATTCATTCAATCTAATGTCGTTTTAAAGGTTAACTCATAAATATGTTCACGTGCACAATGTGCAGGTTGACAAAATTAAAGGTCCTTTAACCAAAAAAATAAAAAATGTTAAAGCTGGGATGAGTAGCGTAAGAGCGTAAAAAAGACTTGATCCTCTAGACGTAAAACGTGAAATTTACTGCAGACATATTCAGAAACTTCTGTTAATTATTACACCAAATCTCTTCCTTTACTACGTGTAGTTCATAGAAATATTGCACTGCGTTTCGCAAGCTTTTTAATTAATTAAATTTTTATGGAGGGATGGTATCATAATTATATAGCAAGGTTTTGCTTGATTATACCATTTTTTCGAGAAAGAGAAAATATTGCTTAAGGATCAGAAAGAAATCATTATTAATGGGAAAGGAAATATCTATTAATTAAACATGGCTCCTACGAATAAATCTTTAAACCCCGAAAATAAATCTTTGATTATAAATCAATTTGCCGAACTAAGTGAAGCTGTCAGTAGCAAACTGTTTTATGCAACAGAACAGTAATCTTACTGATCATATTTAAAAAAATTTCCCAAAATCGGTAATTTTAATTAAAAACAATTATTAATAGACTAATAATCTTCCAACTTGACGAACACTAGTCCAGATATCTTGTCAAACACTATGATGGGCTATATTGACTATACTAAATTGCTATGGACTAACATATGATAGCCATATTACATATTGGCTTTAGGTAATATGCTAAATTGTTTTGCTCATAAAATAATGACACTTTAAGCATTCCAAAAACCAACATAGGCATCATAGGTCTTTTCAACAGTTTTTTTTATATTCAGGCATTTTTCTGGGTTTTAATACTAAGGGGGTCCAAGCTTTACTATTCATAGGTCGATAATTACCTATAGCCATATCACTTATGTTTAACTTGATTGATTCATCATGACTTATTACAATATATAGGCTTATTTTTTATTTAGTACGTGAAACTTCAAGAACTGTTAATTGTTAATGGGACAGTGAGTCCTGTTTTCCCAAAATATAATTGTTAAGACTCTATGAAAGCCACGACCATTTTAAAGCACTGCAAACCTTTGAGCGTCTTGCGATTTTTATCGTAAAAAACAAAAAAAAGTCAAAAAAAGTGCAATCCCTTCTATGACCGTTGTTTTAATATTTTTTATCCAAAGACCTGTTATGTTTCATCGTTCACAAGACATTTAAGTGTCAATTTAATTCATAAAATATTATCAGTATATATCTCCTTAATTCGGAAATTTTATTCTTCCAACATTTACACCAAATGTAAATAAGAGATGAAAACAACATGTTCCAAAAACATGTTCCACAATATAAATAGGAGACCAGCTACAAGGGACGAATACATTGTACGGTGGCTTGAAACCAGCCCTCTAATTTTCCTTTGATCCTTGTCTTTTGATACAGGATCCCTATGACACGAGTGCAAAGGGAATATTCAATTTAAGCTTATTAAATAAGCCGAATAGCAAGAACGACTGAAATATTAAACATTTTTACTAAGAGGTCACAACAAATTGCATGTGGTAGATACCTTTATTAAAAAAAGTAGCGTAATAAAAGAAGAAATTCTCTTTTAACTTTTAATTAAAACCTAAATTACTATCCTAGTAATGAGTTGTTACAGGAATATTGAAACGTTGTTTATCACATTACTGTAATTTTAATTACATTTTAATTCATTCTAAAACTTTTTGATGCATGGTTTGTTGTTAACAGTTTTAGAAACGTTTTACATTATTTCAATTATATGATCTCTCTGTTCCCAAAATCTCACAACATAAATAATTTTAGCTTTTTAAGGATTGATGTTTGCACTGATGACGGCGTAAAACAAAATATCCATCCACATATTTCTTACAGGCTAGCAATGTGGGATGGCTGCGCAAACACATTTTGCCAAAATTTTCACCCTCCAAAAAAAACTACTAACTATTGCGAAAATGCGCTGAAGAGAGTCGTGCAAGCCAGCTTTCGAACATTTAAAACCGGACACAACCCCACCTCTACATTTTAGAAATGAGCATTTTTCCTAAAATGCGCTCCTATAAGCTAGATGTTCACACATCTTTCTTCTTCTTCTTCTTCTTCTTCTTCTTCTTCTTCTTCTTCTTCTTCTTCTTCTTCTTCTTCTTCTTCTTCTTCTTCTTCTTCTTCTTCTCCTTCTTCTTCTCCTTCTTTTTCTCATTCTCATCCTCATTCTTCTTCTCCTCCTCCTCCTTCTTTTTCTTTTTTTTCTTATTCTCCTTCTCCTTCTCCTCCTCTTCTTCTTCTTCCTCCTCCTCCTCCTCCTCTCTCTCCTCCTTCTTCAACTTTTTTTTCTTCTTCTTCTTCTTCCTCTTTTTCTTCTTCTCATCATTATTACTGTCGCAGCCGGTGCTGGACGCGGGCGCGGGCGGGGAGGTACCCGGACTGGAGGCCGCACTACAGCAGGACCCGCTGGGGTGCGCCCGCAAGCTGGTGTGCGCGCTGGCCGCGAGACCGCGCAACTCGCTAAGCGGCGAGGAGAAGAACATCCTGGCCATGATCAGGTACGTCTTATCTATGCTACCAGGCGACGAGCTCTGCTCGGGAAAGGTAACGACAACCTGAGTGTATCAATTAATTGTTTCGATAAACATTTTCCATGATATTAGAAGATAAGCTTCCGTGGGCACTTAAATCACTCGCGAGATTCGTTTGGGTTTCCCCGTGTAAAGTAGGAGAGTAGTCTGCCTCTTCAGTGCAGTTGTGGGACTATGCTCGCCCTGAAGATGGACGTCTGTAACGAGTCCGAAACGTCAGATGATTTTCAGCGAATCAACCCAGATCTCCGCGAGAAAACCCAGATCTCGGGGGTGATTTCCCACAATGATAACATGGGAACTATGAAGGGCTGAAGGATGGAGACCGCATGTTTCCCAGCCTCTAGCCTCTTAAAGTCCGCGTATTTTTACTACCATATACATGCCCGGTCTGGGTTATTTTGGAGATTTTTGGAGATTGTCAATCGGTAAAACAGCACTTCATATTCATTATCACTTTCACTACACTCAGATTTGTCACTAAATCTATAATTAGTTATAAATCCCGCCATTTCACAATCGCGAAGAAAACGCCGGTCAGTTGAAGCCATTTCGTTTTGTTTACGAACTGAGCAACAGCTGACGACGCAACTAAAAATGTGCAGTTCATTTCGTTTTCCAGTGTTCCCACCCGGGAAAATAACAAAACCAAATATACCATTAGAAAGGTCGTTTTCTGACGTAAAAATACATATAACTTGTGACAGAAACTTGTTAGTCTGTGAAGGCAAGGACTGCTGAAACCGAACTATGTCTGATCCCGCCTATAGGCGGGCGTGGACCAGCGGCGGGCTGGGGGTCATCTCCCGCATATGTGCGGGCGTGGACTTCAAGAGGGTAGACAAGCCCCAATCAATTTCTTCTGGCCGAAACCCCTTTGAAAAGGAATGAAACTAATTATTTGTACAAAAAAAGTGTTTCCGCTACAAATGCCTGTTTTATAGTATATGGGATATATATTAGGATATATAATGAACGTTTGGAAAGTCGCAGATGTAAGAGGGATCAAATTTAAGGTTTTGATGCAAAGGACTCGATTAAGTTATTTCTTTAAATTTACCAGAAAACGTAAAATAATATGAAACGAAATATCTTACATTTACATCTTACATCTTACATAATTGTAATCTGAAAACGCCTGCTTTATCTATAATATAAATGACATGTGGAGCTGTTGGTTAGTTCAAAAGCATGAGCTAGATATTAATTGGTAGATCTAATAGCCAGTTTACCATGGAGGTATTTTGTCCTGTAATAAAGAGCGATCAATTTATAAACAAATCCCCTATTATGATTAAGATCATTTGGACCCGTCAGGCCACTAGTTATATATTTCTTTTTCAAAAGGGCTAATTAATTACCCCTAGTTTTGCTTAACCCTTAAATGTCTGTATGTGGAATGCATGGTGATGGCGGAGTCGTGCGCCCTACACGTTGGTGGGTCACTTGCTCTATGCGTTATGTAATAGCGGTTTTGACCATGTACGTTTATTTTTAATGTAGTAACTCGCGAAAGAGGTGCTGGATGTAAAACATTTGCACCTATCGGGGCAAGCACTGACTTTGATTTTTGGTTGTAAAGTAAATTAAGTGTAGGAGTCTAAAAGCTGCACAAACACAATTGATTTTTAGAACTAAAATACAACTATATTTATATAAAAACATTCTACCAACGTATTCTATTCATCGAGTCCGAATGAAATAAATAAATCTAATGCTCGGTTTGTGGTCATATTTTAGGCGGTCTGACTCGGTAAAGAAAGTAAATCTTGGTTTTTGTCGTTTTTACAAACGTGAAATAAAGATGGCGAAAAATTAAATCTTGGTACGAAAAAAGTGTTTGGCCTTACAAGTTATTGTTTTAGAGTAGCTTATAGGATCTATATATAATACGTAAGATATATAATTACGTATAAACTAATTGGCCAGACTGGATAAATTTAGAATCCGTCTCCACCAGAAAAATCAAAGTTAAAAATAGAGATTTTCGATTTGTTAAAAATAAATGATTTCTTTTAAAAAGAAATGTATATTGTTCGAAATAAACAATGAAGCAAAACATGACATGGTTGTTAAAACTTATTTCAAATAAACAATATAGGTTACTGTTTAACCGTTTATTAAAATGTCGGTTTCGGTTAGTTCTTTTACTATCCTACTACAATTAAAGAAACTGACAAACCTTGAGTCATTCATGGATTGCAAAAATTTGCTTTTTTACCTAATTCAGTTTCCTGAAGTATTACGATGATTCTATGAATGAAACGTGATAGAAGTGATCTATATTTGGCAGTGTAACTAACGTGGATGTAGGTAAATAGTTAGAAAATTCCAATATGTCGTCGAGTAACACGGAAGACAACTTATATGTGGAGCTCTAAGTTTCCTTAGATGTAGGTAAATCACGAACCTAGCATTTCATCAGCAACACGCGTTGCCTGGTTCAACAATTCCAGTTTTTATTTTTTTCTAAGATATAATATTAAAAGTAAGCACATGTTTAGCTCGTACCTAGGCAATGCAATGCGGGTGTAGTATCGACGTGTCGTACAAAGAGTATTTCCTCAATGTTTAGAAGGTACAGCTAAATTGTATATACTTACACGGTAATTTTAACCATGTTTTGTGATCTTTATTATTTTATTTCGATTGAACCTGTTAGAATTATTATTTATTTACTAAACTACGATGAAGATAAACATCTGTGCTTTAAATTACCGTTTCGATGATATAGAATATATAGATAATATATTCGATGATATACCTAGATAATATAGAAATGTTTTGGTTAATGTAATCGTGATTGTAAATATCTAAAAATATCGATTTTTAGGCTGGCTTCCCCAGTAATTGGGTTTAGTGCCTGTTGGGGCGGCTTTTGTAGGAGAATTATTTACTTTATATTAATTATATCCTAAGGAGTACATTGAGTATTTTGAATTTATTTTTTGCAGTATATTTCCTCTCATAAAGAATTTATTTATTTATTTTAACTTCGATTTTAACGATGGAGAGGGATTCTAAAGATTCGCCGCCAAACTATAGTTCAGGGTAAAACTACTGATAAAGCCGAGACCAGAAACTAATCCTTCAAAGACCGCTGCCGTGATTTCAAAGCCACTAGGCCACTGCTTTACCGCCGCCGGCGCCGCCATTCTTTCAAAGCAATGATGTGATTTAGAAGATGCGCAACAATGTTTTTAGTTCGGGTTCGCATTGAAAATGCGTCTTACTGTAAAACTAATGTTCATTTTATAAAAATTAGACCAGTTTTTAAGAAGTGCATTTATAAGAATAACTAATATTTTTTAAATTGTTGGCTTAAGACAAAATTTAATAAAATATAATTTAAACATATCTTCTATGGATTTATATTTGACATAGTGTGGGGCAAAGCGTTGGATAACAATAAATACAGTAGATTTTAAATCCTAATGTACTTAAAATACCTTATTCATTTTTGAGTATATATCCCTTCCGATACTGAGAACAATTCTCAATTTTTTTGATGTGTTGTTCAACTCAAACGATTCAAAATAGACTCAAAATTGAATCGGATTTCTCATATTGATACTATATGCACTAAGATTTCCCGGGTGAGCTACCTTCAATGGAAATTAAGAGATTTTCTTTCAGCTGATTATCTAAGAACGGAATATTTTGGTTTATTTCAATCGCACATCTCTTATGGTTTGATTCTTTGGGGTCACTCTTCATCGGTAAAAAATATTGTATTAATCCAAAGGAAAGTCATACGAACTCTTTGCGGGCTGGTTGTTTTGATCATTGTCGACCAGTAATTGGTAATTCAAACAATAATAAATCTGTATATTTATTATTTACTGGTTTATACCAAAACACTTTTAAACTTATTTACCACTAGACAGGAGATACACTTTCACTATACTAGAAATAAGTCCATATACTTTGTTGATGTCTCCCAACAAAGGCTAACTAAATTTGGATCATCCAAATTTATTAAGTAAATTGTATAAATTTATTTAATAAGCTTCTTGAGTCTGCCCAAACCACTTAAATTAATATTTAAAAAAATAAATTGCATGATTGGCTATTGCTTTATCTATTTTATGTGGTTGAAGAGTTTTTATAGCGTCAGGTAGATCTTATCTTCTAACTAACCCAAATAAGTATATGTATACGCAATGAATAGGATTATTTTAATTTTTTTTTCAATTTTAAAACAGAAACAATTATTGACAATATGTTTTTAATCCTTTATATTCTTAACTAACTATTTCTCTTTGATCTTTGATTAGAGTAATACAGCTATTAAGGAAAATAATGTGATGCCATTTAATTTTGTATCATGATCATTGGCAATAAAGACTTTGACTTAACGACCTGAGCGTCGATCATTGAGACCGATCGTAAATGACTCGAGAAGAGCTATCAGGCTTGGATTTTATCGCAGAAAAATACAATAGAATTCGTTAAAACAGTATTAACATAAAGAAGAATTTAACTAACCAATTTATTTTAGTAGGTATTTTATAATTTTTTTTCAATATAAAAATATCGTATAGAACAAATAATTGTTAGTGAAATCACGAAATAAACTTGAAAACAAATATGATGGTTTTTTTATATGGTTATATGGTTATATGGTTTTTTACACTAACCCTGTACTAAATGATCTTACAATTTTTTTTTATCCTTGGAGAGTATAACTACATTTCGCCCTTGAGCATCAACACTTAAAAAGCCGTAATGGCAAATGAAATATGAGGAGAGTGTCCTCATTACAACGACTTAATACAATCATACATTTCCTTTGAGTTCCTTAAGGTAAAATTATTTATAATTCGTATGGAAAAAAATATGTTTTAATTGGAAACCCAGCATAGTATCCTCCTATTATACAGTATATTATTACACAATTGAAAGACTGCGTGTTTTTGTTCGTGACTACTGAACCGATCCTCAACATTTACGAGTCAAATTAAAAAGGATAACGCATAGGATTGCCGAATTTCCTCAGAATTTTAACTGTTTTAGGGCTACGCCCGACATCCCTTCAAAGGTCAAGTAAAAACAATTCTTATGGAACAAAATTTCAAATGACACAGTTGTTTTAGTAAACATTACAGGTAAAGCCGCAGGAGTAATCTGTCCCAAAATGATAGATTACTCACCATCATTCTTTTTCTTTTTCTTTTTTTATTAAAACTAAAAATGACTTACATTGACGTTCATCAGCGATTATGAATCATATATACAGTAGAGCGCCGATTATCCGAACGTCGGCGACGGTCATTCGAACCGTCGGTTAACCGAACGCCGTAATAGTTCATATTTTGAACATGATTCTCAAGCAATTCAAATATGCGCGCAAAAAAAAGTGCCAGGGCTAAAGCAAACTCCAAATAAAACGTATACATTGTACTGTATCTATGTATGATAAATTGTTTTTCAAACATTTATACCCATGTATTCTGATCGATGTCATAATAAAATTACATGAACAATTTTTGTTTGATAATTTTTTTAGCCTTTTTACTAGTAAGAATTACATTACATATATAATTTTTAAATTTTGTCTTTTCATGTTCGATTATCCGAATATTCAGTTATCCGAACACCCCTTGCCCAAATTAGTTCGGATAATCGGCGCTATACTGTATCAAAAACATATTCTGAAACAGATAACTTTAATTATTCGACAGGGGGAAATCTGAAAAATTATAGGATCTAATCAAAATCAGTTCTGTAATATACAAGTGGAAATAAAATCTGGAATAATTTTCTATGGCAAAACTTAATTCGCCTAATGAATGTCACCGACCGCGTGTGTTAGCCTCCAGAGAAAGTAACCTCCGAGGCGCCGCCACCGGGAGAGGACGTCACCACAACTTGACCTGGGAATGTCGGGAAGTCCTTGTGAGACCGGGCAACGGGTGACGTAACAAAGACGTCGCGTCGTGCTGCGCGACAGCAAGAGCACTCACACAGCACGCTGCCATGACGGGGCGAATTTAAATTTTAGGGGTTGAATTGTCTATTTTAGACCCTGAAACCCGAATGCTTGATCTTTATATCTCCCTAAAATGGGGATATGGGCTTTCGATCTAATTCCAGCCAATCAGATCGTAGCATATAATCAGGGTGTTTTTTTTTTCAAACGCAACCCAAATTTTATTTTATTTTTCAAGGATTATTCCCCCCCCCCAAGATCCCCGGATTTTAACCCCACTAAATAATTTTCATGGAGGATACATAAAAATTTAAGGCTAAGAAAACAATTCAGAGGTTTTTTAGACTGTTAAAACGAACATAACAAATTGAATACAGGAAATTCAAAGAGGCACTTTGCAAAATATGTTCCGGGTATTTGATGAAGAGACCACAGCTTTGTATAAATGTCAATGGCGGATTGTTTGGTTACATAATGTGTTCCGGGAATTTGATGAAGAGAGCACAACTTTGTATAAATATCAATGGCGGATTGTTTGAACACATAATGTAAATTAAATGTGATCAAACTTAAATAATAGTTTGTATAAAATGTAAAGATTAACAAAACAATACTCATTTCCCCTTTATATGTTTATTATTCATCCTTTAACATGGGTTGCGTTAAAAAAACCTGTTGATCCACCAAAATTAAAGAAAATTGGACCCCCATTGGTCGGTTGTTGTGGCCGATAGAGTGCAAAATCCTTTTAAGACAATGTATTGCGTTCGTTAAATTCATATTTTTTCATAAATCGGCTATGTTTGGTGCTATTACTGGTAGGGGCTTAAAATGTTTGTATTTTATTTGATTCGTTTTGTAAAATATACACTAAAATTACATTCAGGGTTTATATTACCCCTTTTGGACCCAAACCCCAAATTAGGGGTTTTTATCCCCAAAAACTGGGTTAGAGGTGCTAAGATTTTTTGCCCACGAACGTGACCTTGATGTACTAGAAATGTTCCTACAAAGGTTGAAGGAAATCGGGCGAAAATTGTTTGTCAATAGACATAATACGCGAAGTTTTAACTGATTGTGATTTCGCCTTAGGGGGTCCCAAAACGAAAACTTCTAGTCCCATGGCTCAGTGCCTTTCGCGGGTGATGCCAATAGCGCTTTATTCCATAGAAAATTCGCTTACAAAGACAGATGATTGCCAATATGAATAAAGTACCAATCAAGAAAACTTTGAATAGTGGTTATTAGTCTTCTAGTAAACGTGTTAATTGATAATTGGATGCGTCGTGTTGCATCGCTGATTAATCCTATACTCTTATATGAACAATGTTATCGTACTTCCTTGGTTGTTTGTTTGTACAATTATCTCAAAAACAGCTTAAAAAAAGACTGAAGGATTTCCTTCAAAGTCTGGAAATAAGGAATTTATTACTCATAAACGTATTTTATGCAGATTACTTGGACAGAGAAAATCTAATAACGTAATAAAATTAATTTTAATGTTGTCAAATTTTTATCATTGACCTTATGAGTTGCCATGATGGCAACGAAAATAAACAAGGAATGTGTAAACAAATGAAGTAATTATAACAGATGCTTGCAATCTTCAGCCATCAAGGGAAAATGCAGTGAGTGGGATGAAGAGTTAACGGAGCAATAAAAAAGGTTTATATTTATAAAATTTTATGACATTGAAATATTTTATAGTAACTGGATGAACTCGGCTCGGTCCACCAGGCGCTTACTTGTAAGGGGCTTATTGTCTTCCTGGCAGATCCTTTGATAGTGTGCTGGAGGGATGGATGGAATTTCAAGTATTAAATTACTAACAGTGATTTAGCAGGTTTATAACTACTACGGTTATACCTGCTGCATAAAAATATCAAAGTTATAATAGTTATGCAATTAATATAAAAATATTGACGTAATGAAAGTTCCTAGTAATAAGCTCGACATATCTTTTATCGTCTTCAAAAATTATTATTTCAGGACAGATTTTTATTTTAAACCGTAAAATGTTATTATTAATTTCCCTTGCTTGTTTTCAGAAAATTTCTCTAGCCCATCGTTGCATAAATAAACAGAAGGGAATGAAATGGAAAAAAGTGTAATTTCAGAAAAACAAGGTTTTAATTAAAAATATACTTAAAAGCTAAACCGAAAAATCAAACTTGTAATTTAATTATTAATCATACTACCGTCTGTAAATAAAATACTTACACATAATCTGTAGATTAATGAATATATTAATACTAATATACTGCACAATCGTATAATTAAATTCGTGTAAAAGTATCAATCAATAGGATCGCATATCTCTTTTCATACGTCTCGTTTCGTGGACGTCAAATTACCATTTAAATGGAAACGGTAGAATGTTCTCTGGCAAAATAAACGAATATTTATTTAATTTTCAAAGTAAGTTTAGGATTTTTCGAAAAATAATTATTATTCTTCCGATTTGTAATACCTTTGAGAAACTTTGTTTTTCATGGAACCTGCACACAAAATCAAAAGCTCAACACAGGGCCCTTTTAAATATATTTTTTAATCCTTTGAGATGTTTGAATGATTCATTATTGGTGATTTAAATAAGCCCTTGGCCCATCCATGAGGCAACATTACATTTTCATATTTCTTTTTTCAGTCATTAAAATTATTTAATTAGATCACATATGGCAATTTCTTACCTCATTAGGTTTAAACAGTTAGAGTAAGTTTTGTTTTTAGGTTATCAAATACATAATACGCCAAGCACAGAGCACCGAAAAATGATATATGTCAGTTTTCTGTAGTAATTAGACCTATCTAATACATAGTTTCAACATTTAAAACGTACATAATAAATAAAAAGTAAACTTACGTAGTTTATTCATGCTGTCTGAGGTTATATTTTGAATCACATAGAATTCAAAGAAAGTTTTGTTCTCGTCAAAATTGTAGAATTTGAGTTGTTAGTGGATATACTTGATTCAGTGCTCTCCGAATCCAAAAAAGTGGTTTTTGAAGTGGTGGCTGACTGATCGTGTGTGTGGATGTGTGTGTGTAAACAGAGCTAGCGACGACACCAATGGTCCGATTTTCATGAAATTTGGCACGTAGGTATTAAACCATAATGCTTAAACACGTTTTATTTTAATTTTTTTAATTTTTGATTTTTAAGGTTATTAACCCCATAAAACCCATAAAAAACTACAAAAATCAAAATTTCTCAAAAACGGCACTAAGAATAATTTTGATAAAAGTTACACGGTTTTGAATGCTTAAGTGGCATCTTAAGCATTCAAAACCTCTACCCCAAAAAAAGCATTCAAAAAGCCAAACAAAATGACTCTACCCGCATGTCTGCAACATTATTCAGGTTTCAAAAGTTATAGGGGTTAAGTGTTACAAAGTTCATATTTTTCAAATTTCACAAAATTTCTATTTTCTAAAGAAACTACACTTGCAGCCATTAAATCTGGCTTGAAAAATAAACAATCCAGTTGTTTGAATTATTAGTCTACGTCAACTGATTGCAGGGATAATTAATATTTTACTTTGGCGGTAAACGCAGTACATTGTCCAATGTTTATTCTATGGCAAATAATTTATAATCGATATCTCCGTTAATTACTAACCGATTTTAGTAAAATTTTGTATGTATTTGTGAAATAATTAATTGTTAATTTGTTTTATTAGTTATCTGGTTTTAAATGATTTTAAGGTAGAAAGTTTTCGTCAGTTTTCTGATTCCGTTCATTCATAAAACGGTTTAATGCTAATTATATAGTTCATTTATCATCTCAACTTATGATTTTAATAAGGAGATGGTCACGCACTATCTGTATCTTGGGAATAATGTAATTGAAGTCAATTTCTTTTACTTAAACGTTCTAACAATTAAAAACTTCCAAGTAAAACCCACAAATAAAATTTGGCCTAAAAGTAAAATTATTTTTGCCTTTGATTGTTTTTGAAGCATATCTGAAGGATAAAACTGTACACAACCCTCAATCCCCGGGATAAAACCTCGTGTAACTTCGTCTTTTAAAAGTCTATACATATCTTCTATAATAAGTGGACTTAGTTCCTTTATATTTTCTTCTTCTTCACTTGATTTGCAAGAAACTGTTAAAAAATAATTGAAAAACAAAACTTGAAAACTACTGCACTTCTATTAATAGCAAATAACTACTAGGAATTCTCTCACTATGTTTATTAATTCATAATATAAAATACGGACAACACCTCACTTTTAAAGCCAAACTCCTCGAATGATTTCTGAGAAGTCTTACGTTTCAAAGATCATCTCTTAATCAGTCATTAGTGCAGGTGTTATTTAATCAACATTGCAGAAGGGCTTTGAAATACTTCGAAAGTATTGTGCTGTATTAATTCGTTTTACAAAAGAATTTATTGGTATTTTGAAACCGATAGCTTAAGACATTAAATCTTATCTCTTGAATGGTAATCTGTACATATACAAGGTATTCCGACTATGAAGACAATAAGATTTAATAAAACTTAAGGAAAGTTATTAAGAAAATCTTTAACGCGTAATTACTATCCAATATAAGAAGTCATATAAACTTCTCTTGCTGATATTTGGGCTCAATAAATAGGTAACGTAGAGGATTCTCGTATATAGAACATAACTTGCGAGAGGAAAAAAACTTGATTGTTACATTATTGTAATTTACAATTTTAAAATAAACATTAAGGATAAAAATATTGCACTATACAGTGTACTTTCGGTAAAAATAAATAATAGGATGTTGTAAACATATTAATATATTTATTTTACATTATCACTTGAAAAATTTCGATCGGTTGATCAAACAACAACGGGTAACAAATAAACAAATGTACTGTCTAGTTAATTGAACAGTTTCGCAATCTTACGAAAATATTTCCGGATACAAATGTAGCAAAACTGACCGTCTTTAATTCAGCAAAACCTTAACAAATCAATTTAAATATTATTATAATAGTCTGTTTTAAATAACACCTCAGAAAAATAACACTCATCTTTAGTTAGTCCAGGAAATGAAAACGTAAAGAGGGAACTTTTTGGAACACAATTTTTAACTTCATAACATATTTATATTACATTTCCACTTTGAAAAATGTCTATCGCTTGATCAATACTTAGAAACAACGGGAAAAAACTGACAAATTACTTTCTAGGTTGTTTAACAGATTAGTAATCGCACGAAAATATTTCAGGACACAAATGTAGCAAAACTGACCGTCTTTAATTTAGTAAAACCTTAACAAATAAATTTAAATATTATTATAATTGTAGCCTGTTTTAAATAACACTCATATCTAGTTAGTCCATAATATTTTAACAAATATTCCTTCCGTAAGAAATACATGTAAATTTGTGTTTAATTTACAAGCCCAGTGAGTTAACGCCTTTTAACCCAAAGGATAAATGAACAACGGTAATGAAATATTGATCAAATTCTCAATAATTTGACACCTGAATCATTCTAATCTGTCCAAAGTTAAGTTTTGGGGAGCTCATAAAAATTTGGTTACTATTTTTTTTTTGTGAGCTCGCCCAAATTTTTATTTTGGACCAAGTTTTTATGATTGAGGTGTTAAATTACTGGAAAGTTTGTCAATATATATCATGGATGGATATATATTTATGGACAACGCTTTTTCATCCTTTAGGTGAAAAAGCGTTGTACTATTGGGCATGTCCGTTACACACAAATTTACATGCATTTCACATGAGAGAAATATTTGTTAAACTATTTACAAAATTAGTGCTTTCCTTGTGAATGGTTGGACCAAAATAGACATTTGATATACTTTTCTTACAGGAAATTTAATTTTATTAAATTTTCAAATTTCAAAGGGAATACTAAAAGTTGATAGTTTTCAAGATATTTAGAAAAAACCTAAAAATGGTACCTTCAGACCTCCCTCCCTCCTCCCGCTCAAGGGCTACGGACGGGGACTTTTGATATGTTCAACTCCTAACTAGTCCAAACAAAGCTGCAAATTCGAAAATTGTGTTCCATGCATTTCCCTCTATACCTTTTTTGAGCATTCGCTGCTGGACTAAGTTCCTTTTATACGTTCACAAACATGTGAATTAAGCCCATTTTATTATTTATATTACTATTATAGTTTTGGTAACTTTGAATCTTACGTAAGTTTTAAAGGTGAAACTTAATAACTGAGCGTAAAAAACATTTAAGGTTTCCAAATAGTTCACTTATTCTTAACAGAGTCAATGTCGGCTGCAAACAAGTCCCTCCACATGTCTGAGGCCTTAGCAGGAACAAATCTGGAAAATAATGACTTTTAAAGACAATAACAATACACAGTAGTAATAACATTCATATAATAATCCTTAAATTGCCATTGATAATTCAACATCCTAGGTTTTTAAACCATGATATTTTATATGCCTAATATTGAATTTTACTTCTAAAACAGAAGTAAAATCAAATATATTGTGCCCAGATATAGGCCTAGGAACTATAATTTGATAAATGAGTGATTTTAAATGTATTGTGAATACAACTGAATGAATATTAAGATTAAATAAGTCTCAAGATACTATTCATTGGTTAACTTAAGTATTTCGCGGAGTTACGTTAAACATATTTACAAACCTGTACTTTGTTTCCCAGTAATGTTATTATTCTCAGATTCAACGAAACGCAAATTGTTAGCGAAGCAGCGGTAAGACTATACTTTCAAAACTTAGCGATGATTTCTTTCAATGTTAACATTTTTCACCAAAGGGCTTTAAGTATAAAGCTGAAAAGAATTTAAGGGTGGATTAAATACTTGTTAACAAAGTTTACGTTTCAACAAAGTAAGTTTAAAGAGAAACCTGACAATTTTACCTCCAAGTTGGATCTTAAAAATCAAGGTTTGAATATAAAGTTAATGTAATAATACTGAGGTCTCTGAGGTCAAAATAAAACTTTTAATAAGCCTAACTTAAAAGTTTATTCTAATAAAAATAATGTTTTATTGATCATTGTTGCTTTTATATCACATTAATATAATTGTACTTTGACGATAACAAGTTCAATAATCTTTATCGTTTTGAAAAATGTAATACTTCAATACTAGGGTTGATTAAAGAGTAAAAAGCTAATAAATAAATCTTTGAAGCTTACTACATACTTATATGTTTTTTTTAAATTAAGAATTAATATACATACTTAAAACTTGTTTAAATGTACCCTTAGTTTCAACAACCAACCCGATAAATTTTGTTTCTGAAATTAGATTTTTTTATCTGTTTTCTTTAGTTGTATTAGCCCTAATCAAATTAAAATGTTTTTGGCCTTTTATGGTGTGCCAGTGCCAATGGAATGTTAATAAAAGACATACTCGCTTTTCAGGGAAAACGCCAACAACTCTCTGATAGCATAGAGAAATAAATTAATAGTTATTGGTTAGCTGGGAATGTTCCAATAAACGACGAGTTGTCAGGCTAGCAACACGCCCAACATTCAATAAACCAAAACAGGGTTCTAATCGGCTATCCTTTTTTGCAAGGTTAAACATCATTGGAACGAAACATTAACAAATGTTAATGTTAATGGTCCTAAACACTAGGGGCCATCCATAAATTACGTAATTCTGAATTCGGCCTTTCAAATCCCCCTGCCCCCTCCCCCCCCCCAATGTAACGGACTAGTAACGCTGACACTAACTCCCTCAAAAATTACGTAACGCTGTGCTATCACCCCCCCCCCCCCCCTAAAAAGACAAAGATTGTACTTTGAAGGTAATTAAACATTTTCAAAGAATTTAAGGTATTAATTATTAAGATTTAATAGTTACATAACGTTGCGTTCAACCCCCCTTCCCTCCTAGGGGCGTTACGTAATTTATGGACGGCCCCTCATGTTCGAAGTTTACCTGACAAAGTACATGATGAAGAAGAGGTAGGTGGGGATGGTGAGGGTCACAGTCTCCCGCTTCACCGCCCGCACAGTCGCTCTCGCCACAGAGGCTGCCGTGATGTCCGGCAGCACCGAGCTAAACAGATATAGAACTATATATATATAAAATCCAAAAAGGTTGACTGACTCACTCACTGATCAGTTTCTCAAAAACTATAAGGCTTTAGATCATGAAATTTTACACAGGTGTTCTTTATAGGCTCTAGATGCGTACTATTGTTGAATTTTCTTAACGAGTCCATGCGCAGAAAATTTCCGCGCATGTAGGGGAGGTGAAACCCCTCCCGTCATTCCTCTTTCCCCTTCAAACTAGGGAACGGATTAGAGGAACTATTACTTTTTCGTATGCAACTGCTATTTAGAAACATGTTTTTAATGTTAACTGTTCATTTACCGGTTGCAGTTGCAACAGTTTCTTTTCACTATTATTCAAAAGACAGCCGTGAAGAATTGTTGGGTTTCTTATTTAGATCAGAGGATGAAAAGGAAAAATTACGAGTGCAGAAAGGCTTTTTTGTCGTGCATACTATATGAAATAGCAGATTTTAAGGGCGTATTTTTCATGTTAACCGATTTTTTTAACGTTTAGCTTAACAATCATAGAGTGGGCATGGTAAATTTTCCCATATTTGTAGTGGTGAAGAACAAAAATGTAAAGATTACTCACAATTAAACTTGGCACTGCCTGTTTACTAGGCCTAGAAAACATTCACAACGAACAGGTTAAAATTGAACGTTAGGTATCTGCCTGGTTTAGGTTTATTAGTGAATAAATTAGGTAATGCGAATATGAACCAATTATTATATTATTATATGTAAAATATCAGAAGTTAGGATGTAACTGTAACACACATAGTTATGATACCAGATGTAGAGCTTATTTTGTTGTTAAACACCAATTGAAAGTTTTTGAAAAAAGCCTCTTTTCATTGATTAAACAAATTTTCAGCGTTCCTAAGCGCTCTTTCAAGGCCTCAAGCAGCATAATCCGCCGAATGTTTGCAGGGCGACAGGTTTACCCTGGTTCGACAATAGTGAACTCCCACCATTTTTGGCGTTCACTCCTGCTCGTTATAGATCGCATTCGCACTCGTCAGAACTCGATCTAGTGGGCCTAAAGCCCTAAAGATGAACTAGAGCTTATACATCACGTTTCAGAAAATCCCGCACCGTTTTGCAAATCAACGTTAATTTATCCCCTTAACACTGATTCCTTCTTTAATATGTTTATTGGTTCGCGAGTTTAAATCGTTAAACTAGTGGCACTTTACGTTGGTCTGGTGTGACTGCACCCATTCTCATGCGTGAATGCTAGCGAACTACAGTGAGTGCCTGAGAACATAAGGGTAGGCTACTGTTACTCTTACCGAGTTCTAGGATCAAATACTATTAGTTTGAACCCTATCCCATCATTATATACGATCTGCTAAACGCCTAGTTTACTTTATAATTAAAAATATAAACTAATAATAGATTAATTAAATGAAAAACCTAATATAACTTAATACTTGAATTATGCTCTGATTATTTTTGAGATAAGAATTGTAACAGCCATTGTGTACAAAACGTTATCCCTTAAAAATAACCATTCACATATACAATGTGTAAATAATCCATTTTTATAACATTATTTGTATTCGGCTATAGATATTTCTTTTTTTGCCTTTAGCCTTAATTTTAAAAGCTATCAACAGCTGTTTTATTTTGAAAACCATTTTATTCTTCTCCCGACGATATGAAAACAAATATTCGTTACTAATACAAGTTACAAAGTATTAGGTTCAGGGATTATCGTATCAAAGTGACGTATGTGACAAATGACACGAAACTGTTAAATTTAAAAAAAAAAACAACAAAAAAACATATTTGCTTCAGCCGATCGTGATCGAGCATGTCACCACTAGGGACTGTGATTGGTTATCACTTCCCCTCACAAGATTCTCCATCTCTCTCGCACAGTATCTCAAAAAGTGGTCCCGTTAAGAAAATCGGTCAATTAGAAAGATTACGCCTCTAAAAAGGCTAAAATAGGGAAGATTATAAACCCAAAATGACGGCCATTTCAGTTTCAGAACTATGGATAAAAGGCCTGTACGAGAAAGTACGAGATCCATATACTAAAAAATAATATATACAAATCTATTAACGGCCAACATATATATATATATAATTTGCCGAATACCACAATTTACGGTATCAGAAGCGAATACTTATACAATATGGTGTTCAGAGAGCAAAACATTATTGCCCAATACATTTCTCCATGAGCAATACATTTGCCCATCGGTACATTATTGTGTTCCGAGTTTAATCTTCGAAGAATAGGAACTCTTATTTTCTAGCATATTAAGTTTTAAAACCTGAAATAAATCATTTGCATCAGCACTATCTGTCGGTGATTTAGTCGAACTACATCCACATAAAATCCTGGCTCACAATAAAACAGGAACAGGTGGCCCATAAGGATGGCCAGTCTCCTCCTGAGTTTAAGTCAATGATAAAAGTAAAACTTACTTGACTTCCCAGTGCTTCTTGTGTTGGGGCGGCGCCAGGAAGAAAGGCTGCACCGTGGTGGTCTTGACGTGCTGATGGCTCTTCCTCAGCTCCTCGCGTAGGCAGCCCATCAGCGCTGGAAACGGCGCAACACGTCTTCACATGTACAGTGAAATGAATGAATGGCTATAGACCGGGAGCTGGGAGGTCAACAATTACGTCATAAAGTGCACATGTACCTCCAGACGTATTTTTAATTTTCTTTAATTTTTGATTTTAAGGATATTTACCCCATAAAAACCCATAAAAATCACAAAAATCCAAATTTCTCAAAAACGGCTCTGACGATTTTGATAAACATTTCACGACTTTTTGTGCTTAAGATGACAAACAAAATGACACCACCCGCATGTCTGTAAAAATTCAGGTTCAGAAGTTAAGGGGGATTAAGTGTTAAAAGATTCATATTTTTTAAATTTCACAAAATCTGTAACCGCTAAAGAAAATACACTTGCAGCCATCAAATTTAAATTCAATAAAATCTGAACTTAACACTCCTCATTTCAGGTACTATCATTTCTGATCAGACAATGAGGCCCTGAAATCAGGCTATTACTGAACCAAAGTGCCTGACTTCGGAACTGATCAGTTCTGATCAGACACTGAGGCTCTTAATTCTGTCTCGAATCAGACTGATTCAGATGCAAAACTTCTGACTTCAGACCTGATCAGACATTGAGGCTCTGAATTCAGACCTGATTCAGGTTGATTCAGAAACAAATTCCTGACTTCATGACTGATCAGGTCTGATACATCCTGATTAATCCTGACCGAAACTGAATCAGATCTGATCAGGTCTGAATTGTCTTTTTCATGTGGGGTAAAAGCTATACCGTTTTGAAGAGGCATCCTGGGGGGGTGTCAAAAATGGGTTTTTGAGCCCTCATTCTGGGGGCTTTCTTCAAGATGGACAAACTTGAAAATAACCCATAAAAATGGGGTTTTTGCAATTTTCATGAAGGACAATTTAAATGGTCAAATTTTGGTACCATTGAATTCTGCTTAAAAAACAAACAATTTGGTATGTTGAATCATTGTTCTATGTTCATTGGTTACCGAGATATTGAGGGTGATGAACTCAAAACGTCGTCCTACGTTAACGTTATGGGAAATAAATAAAATCGTATAACTCGCTTATGTCTCAACACATCTTAATGTAACTTGAGATGTGGCTTCATTTAGTTAGGAAGTATTGTATAATAACTTGAAATCCCACATTTTTGCACTTCCGCGGTAGTAAACTTGCGCACATTTTCTCCATGTTATTCCTTCGGGGAGAAAATAATAGTCTATATCGCCCTTTTTTTAACATATTATGATAAAACTTGACATAAGGCTTCTTCTAGTCGAGGTTTATTGGATATAGAATTGAAATCATCCAATTTGTATATACCTGTTACAACGAACTTGCAAACTTCATCCCCATGTTATTCTTATAGAGAATACAAAAAAGTCACATTCAAGTTTGTCCATCTTGGAGAAAGCCCCCAGATTGAGGACCAACAATTCTATATTTGAAACTCCCCAGGATGCCCCTTCAAAATGGCACAGCTTGCACCTTATGTCGCAATTTTTTACCTCCCAGCTCCTGGTCTACTAAACTATAGAATCCATCTCCACCATTAAAATCGAAGTTAAAAATCTATATTAAAATATATGATATGAAATCGATCATTTATATATAAATAATTGATTTCATTAAAAAAAGGATGTTTTATTGTTATTACATCTTAAGTTATTGAAACTTATTTGACACAAACAATTTAGTTTACTGTTTTAACCGTTTATTAAAATGTTATTTTCAGTTATATCGTTTTAATATCCTATTACAATTTGAGAAATTGACAAACCTAGGGTCAAGCGTCAGTTGGCCCTACGCAAATTTGATTGCAAACATTTGCTTTGTTGGCTAATTCACATGTGAGTGGTATTACGATGATTCTAGGAATCTGAGCGTGACAGAAATGATAGATATATTTGGCAGTGTAACCAAACGTGGATATAAGGTAAATAGTTCGAAAATTCCATTATGTCGTCGAATACAATTAATTGAAGATAACTTCCAGTTTTTAATTTTTTATATGATGAATTAGAAAGAAGGTCATGTTCGACTCGTACCTAGGCAATTTTCGGTAGTACCGAAGTGTCTCAATGCGTATTTTCTCAATGTTTAGAAGTTGCAGGTAAAGATTATGTACCTACACAGTAATTGTAACCATATTTTTGGTTTTTTTTTTAACGTAGTATTTCGATTAAACCTACTAGAATAATTGTTTATTTACTACACAGTTATGCAGATAAACATCTTTTGCTTTAAATTATTGCTTCGACTATAACATCTAAATGTTGTTTTGCTTAACACAATCGCGATTGAAAATATTGAAAAATATCGATTTTTTACTTCGATTTTCAGGATGGAGACGGATTCTATAGGTTCGCCGAATGAACCTCGATGAAAAGACAGTCAATGGGATCTAAAAACAGTCTTCTTATCAAGGTTCTACTGTATGTGACATCGGGAGTTGTTACGCTTACAGTGAGAAAAATGTTTAGTCTAGTCGGCATGGTAAATCAACATTAGCATGCTACTGTACGTTATATACGTAAATATGTCTGTTTCACCGTTAGTACGTAGGAAATACCATGATAGAAAATAAGCGGCATGGTGTTTCACCATGCCATGGCAGTCTGTCTTCGTCTTAGCACCCTTTAAGTATGATTCATACGGCTTTTTCTCTCAGTGTAAAATGTTTCAAAATGAAAGTTGAATTTCAAAGGCGAACACAGTAAACTCCCTCTTATCCGGTCATCTTTTAACCGGACACCGTTTTAACCGGAATACTCTCGACCTTTGCTATGAATAATTAGTCAATGGTAAAACCGTTAAAATTTAATTAAACTTGGAGCTAGAACTCGTAATCTGCAAGAAAGCAAATTCAAAATTAGATTGAACTATTTCCTTTAATCGTGCTCTAATAATATTTATCAAATTAAGATTACAAAGAACAATTGTTTATGATCGTGGAAATAATAATAACAGATCCAATTAACTTGTGAAATAGGTTTTAAGTGAATTCTTTAAGACTCTAGGATTAAATCAAATTAAAATCGAGCTTTCAATAAACGATAGAGAAAAATTAAAATCAAATTAAAATCGAGCTTTTAATAAACGATAGAGAAAAGCTAGTATTTAATTAAATTTCCTTGAAAATACCAATAGATCAAGACCGGTATTAAGTTAGTTGCTTTGTTGACTCTTTAAATACTCCACTTAAATCGATTTTTAAATTTGGCTGTATAAATTTCATAAGAAATATATACTTCTACAAGACAAAATTATTATTTATCGTCCAAAGTTTTGCTGCGAAGTTTTGATGGCTAACTGAAGGATGACAAATGAATGCCGTGTATAAAATTCTGACTTTCTTACTTGCGAGTTGTTTTTAAATCTTTCTGAGCTCGAGTATATAGCGGAACGATTAATCTCAAACTTTACGAGAGGATCAAAATATTCCTTTAAAATAAATCTTGAATTTGATAATTTGTACTGTTTAGTGGTCTCAGCTCGTTTAGACAACACAGCGATATTACTCATATCGAATCACACAATCGAATGCCATTATTGTCAATTGGCCCGAGGATAAAGCACAGATGAGGTTGGTTAATTGCTTTGTTCGGGTAACCCTCCTGGCATAGACAGGAATTGACAGCTCAAATTGGTTGGTTATACAGTCTCTTTTCACTTACAACCAAAGCTTTTGCTAGAAATAAAAATGGTGTCGTTAAGGGGATTTTTTTTTCATAACGAATTAATCCTTATCATAAAATCAACTACCCAATGTAGTTGCTTCCCTGTTTCATAATTGATAATTATTTTAAATAGCTCCTAAATTAAATAAAAAAAGTTTATCGGTAGAAGCCTTCTTCCTCGGTACTAGGCCTACAAGACGCTAAGTATCTTGACGTCCACAATTCCACAAAGTTGTTTCGAAGCGTTGTGGATGTCAAGGTCCGAAACGTATTAATTGTTTTATAACATGCGAAAAAAGATAAACAACCAATCACCAACCTACTTAGAACGTAATTCGTGCGCTTTTATTAGAGATAGTATAGCCTGAAAAATATATTTATAACAAGTAATTTGAACCATCCATATAGATAGCCGCACAGGCTTATTGGCCCATGTGAATGAGCAGCTGAAGTTTTGAAATAGTATATTATAGTTCGCGCATTATATCTCCGGCCACGACTGAGCCACCTGATTGTAAGGTGCGGAGGGGAGAGGGGGTACTTTTCTAAAAATATTTTCTAAAACACGGCTTGCTTGTCAAATGCTGTGTTTACCAATATCATATGTTAAAAATATGACACGGATAGTAGCGTAGTGGCCACAGCCGGAGATATAATGCGCGAACTGTACGTCACTAGCCCGGTAAGTATCGTTTTACCGCGCGAGCATAACAGTTTTCATGCGAGTACGGTAAAACTTACCGGGCGTGTGCCGCACGATGCTTTACATCATACTGCTAAAAAAACAAAATTGTTTATCATAACTTACTCCTTGCATAAATTATAATAAGCCGATACAAATCATAAGGCCCAGTCCGTCCGTAAGACTAATGTTAATTTCAGCATTGGGCTTATGGACGGCGCGGCGTGGGCCTTATATTTTGAAACCAAAAATATTTTAATAAACAAAAATTTGCCGCTGCCACCAGAGCTGCCACTACATTCCTCTGAAGTAACCAATAAACATGCATGAAACGTCAGTTTACTGCAATCGGCTGATTGGTTTGATTGTTGGCTTCCGTTATATCCGTTTCCTTGTGCACGGTCAATTTACTGTGCACTGCACGGTAAATTTACCGTACAGTTATCGTCAAAGAGTAACTTTCCAGCCGGGAGAAAGTCACAGAAAACAGATGTTTCTGTGTAGTATATTGAGAAAGTAGTAGGAAAATTACAAAAAAGGCAAGGCAGAAAAAAAGTAGAAGACCTCACCGGAGACGCCGGCCTTGGAGGCGGTGTAGGGTGCGATGTTGGCGGCGACCGCTAGCGCCGCGGCGGAGGAAATGGCAACTATGTGCCCACCCTCGGGCCGCTCGATCATACTGGGCAGGAACGCTTTTATCGTCTGAAAATACGAGAAAATATAAAAATATAAGATTTTACTTTTTTTAGGAATGACAGTTACATTGTTTACCTTCTACAAAAGTTTAATAAAGTAATTAACTTTAGGCGTTTTTAGTACATATTTTGTCTAGTAAGTGTGAAGTCTATCTTGTTTCGTCAAAGTCAATAAATTAGAAATTAGACAATAAATTAGACAGTAAATAGACAGTAAATTATAAATAACAATAGATTAGAAAACTTTCTGAATGAAAATAATGTTGGATTTTTTGGGTTGAAATTATTGATAAGCCTTTTTTCACACAGCCCCCTCTTATGTCATTTGTTGTTTTTTATAGTTTAGTTTTCTTTTGGGGGGACCTTTCTCTCTTAAATTTACGAATTCATCACACAGCATGTAGCTTGAAAACCAAGTGTTTGCGTACCAGAAGAACTACAATCCTGTAGTTCTATATGATCTACAATATTGCAATAAATGTTATATATGATCTTGTATATACCTGATAGCATAAACTATGTGAATGCGTAATTTTTTATGAAATCGGGCTAAACTTTACATTTTCTTTATATTATTGTCTTAATGGTGTTTCAATATGATCAAATATCTAAATGAAAAGCGACAGCAAAATGCATCGTCTTAAAATATAAATTACAGGTAATGTACATTAAAAATTATTTTAACTACACTATTAAAGTGATTATACTAGTCTTAATAAGATAAAAAATAATTTAAATGAAGAGTAACAATAACTGGAATATTTACACAGGAAAACTCTTAACAGGAGTAGGGCAGCGGCGTGGTGTAGTGGTTAGAACGCGAGATTCCGATCTCGGGGGCCCGAGTTCAAATCCCGCCAATCACCAATGGCATTTTCGGTATGTGATGATGCCGTGACCCACTAGCCCTAGCCTGAAGTAATGTGCACAACACCAGGCTAGGTGTAGATTTTAAGGTGGGGCAGTAAAATACAAAAAAAACAAAAAAAACACGAGTAGTTAGTTTTTAAACCATTATAGATAAACTACCGACCCAGAAGTGAGAGAGGAGGTTGACGTCGATGATGCGTTGTATGTGGTCCTCGGAGCAGCCGAGCACGCCGCCCGCCTGCACGATACCCGCGTTGTTCACCAGGACATCCACCGGGCCCTTCTCCGCCGCCAGCCGCGCCGCCAACTCCCGCACCTGGCGATTTTATTTATTTATGTAAAATCAAAAATAATATATGAATATATATATATACTGGCTGATAACCCCGGCTTCGCCCGGGAGATTATATTTTTCTTCTCGTATTCTTGTGGTTTCTTAGAGCTGCATTCTGTTAGTAACCATAGTACTACCACAAAATAGAAAACTGCTTCAGTTTCATACTCATTACTGGTCTCTTTCTACTGGTAACCACAGCAACTGTTCAAAGCACTCCCAAAATCCTTGACATAGGTCCCTTTAGGTCGATCATGGGCCTAAGCCCTTAAAGATATCAAAACAAAACCACCATAGTGCACATCATAAGATTCCAACTTTAATTTGACACCAAGATAGTGTCTACGACACGTAGTTTTGGCTGCTGCCCGAAATATACCAACGCAAAACTCTTTTTATATGTATATATTGAAATATATAAAGAGTTGTGTGTTGGTATATTTCGGGCGTCAGCCAACACAACTTGTCGTATATACCTGATCTTAATGAATAATTAAGGCTTAAAATCTCATGATGTGCACTGTGGTGGTTTGGTTCTAATATTTTAAAGGATTTAGGCACGTAGAATCGCCCGAAACGGAACCATGTCAGGGGTTTTAGACATTTATTTTAATAGTTACTATGGTTACCATTTGAAATGGCTACTCAGAATTTGAATGGCTACTAACAGAACTCAGCACTAAGAAACATCAAAAGGAAAATAATCTCCCAGGCAAAGCCGGGGTTATCAGTAGTACTACATAGCAGGCTCATGCCCAATTAAAATGTAGAATTGCAATTATTTACTATCATAACATAAAATAGTCCAGATAACGAGTGGTAAAAAAAACCTTGTCCAAAACTTATTTGGAATATTTAGGAGATGGACATCAAAAGTGCCCGTCCGTAGCCCTTGAGCGGGGGCAGGGGGGTCTGAAGGGGCAATTTTTAGGGTTTTCCGAAATATCTTGAAATCTATCAACTTTTAGTATTCTCTATTAAATTGGAAAATTAATGAAAATTTAATTTCCTTTAAAAAAGTACATAGCATGTCTATTTTGGTCCGACTAGTTACGAGGTAAGCATTAATTTTATAATATATTAACAAAAATGCCTTTCATAAGAAATACATGTAAATTTGTGTATAACCTACATGTCGAATGGGCCAACGCTTTTTCATCCAAAGGGAAATAAAAAAATTTCTTGAAATATTGACTACATTTCCAGTAATTCGACACCTCAGTCATAAAGATCTGTCCAAAGTGAGGGTCTTGGTGAGCTCATAAAAAAATTATTTTTAAGGAAACAAAATAAATTAGATTAGAATTAGATAACAATTAGATTGTGCAAAACTTAATAATACAATGTTTACTTTAATCGCGAAATTAGAATCTCAAAGCAACGATAAACAATTCTGTAACTTTAATTTAATGACTTAGAAAGATTCGTACGATGTATTTTTATCGAACTAACAAACGAATCAGTGTTGTCATCTTAAACAAAGGAATTAAAAATCCGTACCATAGAAATTATTGGAAAAAAGGCTCCAAGATTAGTGCGAGAGTAGTGGGGAGAGAGTAGGAAACAGCAACTGTAGGACAAATTGATAAAAAAACGATTATAGCCATCGGTGTATACAACAATGATTGCAGCTGTAAAAAAACGGGTGGTAAATTTTCCTTCATATACAAAATCAGTTAAGACCACTGTCTTCGCGGTCGCGGTTTGTTATTTGTTTTTTAACAAATCTCAAGGGATTGGCTGTTTTCTACCAAAACTACTTACTAGCTCTTCTATATTAGTATATCTATGGCAATCTTCTATGGCAATAGAGCTCTTCTTAACACACTAGCTCCTCTAGAGTATTACAGCTGTATTCTGGATTTTCTGTTGCACTATAGCTCTTGTATAGCTAATATAATCAAATCGAATATTAAAAAGTCAAATTACAATATTAAAATACAATTACAGAATTAAATCCCCGAATATATTGGAAGTCCGTGTTCGGGAACTACTAATTATTATGATTAATTAATATTCATAACAGCACACTTCATTAGTAGTGCAACACTCTCAGGTTCCCACAAAAAAATCGTCATTGTACAAGTTATATTTTTAGAAACGTAATAAAACAATACTTAATAACTAAAATAAAATAAACAAGATATATTTTCAATGAAATTGATTATCTACTTTCAAGTGCATTGTCATTTGTGTAGCTCTTCTTAAAGTAGTTCTGAGAGCAAAACAAGTCAAATTGATCCAATCGGACCGTTATTTTATCACCTTACATAATTTTTAATATTTTTATGATTACATAAAAAATTTAGTAAGTTATTTGAAAAATTGACTGAAAATACGTGTTTCCAACTAAATAGATTGAAAACATTTAATAAACATTCAACTTCAAGTAACTAAAAGCTATTCAGAGCTACAAAATTCCTTTATATAAATACTGCCAGATTCCAACGCTTAGAAGTTTTATAATCCTATTATCGCACAATAAGGTTTTTTCTCAGTAAGGGAAAGTGAATTAAGAGAAAGTTTAATTTTACCATCATGAGAAGTTTTTTTTTAATCAGATATTAATTCAAGGGGGTAAGAAACATTAGGCCTAGTTTGAAAACAAACGAATGTCAGGATTCAGGTGCATTGCTTATACTTTGCCTCACCACCACACTCACCTGGTCACGTGACGTCACGTCCAGCCGGTAGCTGTGTGTGTGTGACGTCACGTCGGGGTGAGCCTGCTGCACCAGCCTCGCCGTCTCTCGACACTCTGTCTCGTTCACGTCCACCACCGTCACGTGGGCTCCCTCCCGGGCAAAGCAGAGCGCCAGCTCCCGCCCCAGCGCGCCGCCCCCGCCCGTGATCTGCGAATGAACAAGACTTTATACCTTGTACAATCCAAGTATGAAACATACTGGTGTGTAGAACGTCAGTCGAAAGCCATTTTACATGAAAATTCGAAAATTTCTCTCTGTTAGTAACGTCAAACAATCTAGATGGTGTCTGGTTGGCATTAAATCACAAAACAAAAGCTATAACAATTTTCCAATCATAATAAATAATTAGCTTGAAATAAATTGTTCAATACCACCCCTCGGGGTGATCCCTGCTGGCTGAAACAGTTCTTGAAACTGTGGTTTTAACAGGTAGCTAAGGATTTAAAACCGAGAATATATATCTTCAAGATATTGACTCGAAGTCCTTTGGGATTGATGTCGGAGTTTGTTGCCGACGTTTCGGAGATATTGCAGTTTTCCATCTTCAGGGCACGATGAATGCTCGTAACGCTAAAAAAATGAATTCCCAGTGATTATTTTCTCAGTAAAATAATCGTTTGTGTGCGCTACGAGCGTTTTGTACCTTAAAGATGGAGAACTGCATCGACACTTGGGCAACGACCTTCTACATCTGCGCGCGTTCTTCCAAGAAGACTCCGAGTTAAAATATTGTGAAGACGACCGTGGAAGCCCACATTCTTCATTTATATATGTCTTTTTGCAGAGTGGATTGAGTTTTCTTGCGATGTCGAAGAATAGAGACGTTCTGAAAATCCAGCCTTTTGAACTACTTTTGGGGGTCTTTGATTAAAATTCGGAGACACAATAACAAATCTAATTAAAACTATTCTAAACTAACCCAGTACACATTTGAACTTTACTGGATCGCGACTGCGAATAAAAGCCCGGTAACTTATTAGTATGAGGCAGTGGCGGCTCGTGTGTAGGTTCAATGGTTCAATGAACCCCCTATAATAATCAAAAACAATACATTTTCTAAGTAAATAGCAGAAAAACCCATTGTTAAACATACTTTTATAAACAACATGGCAAAAAAACTATTTTTGCGTCTGGGCGAAGCTCTCACGCAACGCCGGCAGAGCGAGGTTCAGTTCGCCGAATGAACCCAGCTGCTGGGCGAGGGGTGTGAGGGGAGCGGAGGGGGGCTTGCTTGAAAGCAATGGGCCTACCGCTAATGCTCTCTGCTAGCGGCGAGCCGAGCGCTGACGAAATTGGCCGACCTCTTCCGAAAGAGTAGTTTCTTTCCTAACCACTTCTGTTTCAGCAGCACCCTACGGAACGCGCGCTGTAAAGCTTGATAATGTTGATTTTATGGTTCGGGCGATGTTTAAGTTTATTTATTTAAATATTGTGTGATTTCTATGTTGTTTTTAGTTATAAATACGTTTATTTCAGTTATGCGATTATGCGTTTTATTTTTAGCTCTGATTATTGAAAGAAATCAATCGGCGTAGCGGCCGCACCATAGCTTTCTGTAAGAACAGTAATTAAGCTATTGAGCAACGGTAATAACGCTATTGATTTAATTAATTTTGGATTTAACATTTTAATGTACATAGTAGCATAATACAATTTATCATCAAAGGTATAGTGCCTTAATCCTATAGACTATAAGCATTACACTCGTGTATAAAAGCAGGTATGTCAAGAATTTGCAGAAAACTATGATCTTTTAAGCATTTAACGTTTTTAAATACTGACTGGCTTAAGACAATAACTCTAATATAATACATTGGTATCATGTATATGTTATTAGCTCTGAACCCCCAGTACATAAACTCACGAGCCGCCACTGGTATGAGGGTAACCATCTAGCACTCCATGGCAAAAGAGTGAACTTGAACTCCATCGTAAGCAAAACCTTTATCCTAAGTAAATTGGAAAAATCTAATAAAATAAATACATAGAGTTTTCAAACCCTGCAGACATCTGTTATGGATTTGTTCCTTGCATCGAAACAGACATATTTTGGCATAAAATCAATGGTCTCCGGTGCTTTATTTTCCTGCTCTTTTGTATCCATAAATTTCTAATATTAATGAACTTATTTTGAACGAGATAGGTAAATCCTCAAACCCAGAATTAGTGGAGAATAATAAGGTCAATTTTTGTACGGAGCGCCAATTTCATACCTTTGACTATTTCCAGACAGCGACCATTTTTAATTTTGAAAGCTTTCTGTCTTTAAGACTATTCAAGTCTTGAAACCATCAAAATTTTCTAAAAAGCGAAACTTTTATTAATTTCTCAAAATACATTACACGTAGTAATGTATACATTTTACATAGTAAGCAGTAATGTATATTTTAGAGCACAAATAACTACTGAATTTTAATGTTCTTCAGTTACTAATCCAAACTATTAATTATATTTTAATCCATCAATGTAAATCTATCAGTTTGAGGATAAATGATCTAAAATTGATGAATTTAGAAACATTGATTGATTGAATTGAACGACCTAAAACTCAGTGAAATTTCTGTAGATTTTAGTCTAATTGCACGTAGTTACTTAAAAAAACAAACGTTTCTCATGGCTTTAATGATTTTTTCTTACATTCTTAAAAAAAACAATAGCCTGCAATTTTGAATTAGTACAGATAATGCATTTTACTCGTCATACAAAAATAGGTATAATTCTTTGCGACTGTTCTATAGGTTTCATAAGATACTTAATTTCACTTAAGAAAAATACATGTGAAAAATAAAAACTTACAGACAGGTAACGAGACACCGGAAACCCTTAATGATATGAAAAATATGTTTGCCTTAAAGCAAGGATCAAATCCAAGGGGGCTCTCCAGAGAGTTTGAAAATATATTTATTTTTTATGTTTTTATTAGAAGAAAGAGGGTGGCGGTCTCTTTTTACGTTGAAATTACCCCCCCCCCCCCTATCTGCCGCTAAAAAAAGGAGTGAGCCGGTACAGTACAAAGTGAACAGTACTGTTAAAAGTATGCGATACTCTGTGAATTGTATGATATGAAGGAGAATGCAAATATATTTTGACAATAAACAAGTTTAAAAACGTTTTAAAACCCATTTACACTGCAGAAGCGTCGGGGAGGGTGAATACTGTAGACAAAGTAAGGCCATATTATGCAATGGACAGGTCGCAACGTCCTGCGAGCCTGGAGCTGGTTTTAGCGAATTTCCCCTATAGGGAAGAAGCTATTACCGTAGGTCTCATGGTAAGACCTAAGCTCGGGACCACTATAACTTTTCGTTTTGGGGCCCCCAGAAGCAAAAAACACTATTCGTTCGAATTTATATATATATATATATATATATATATATATATATATATATGTGTGTCTGTTAGCACGATAGCGGCCGCAAAAATGGTCCGATCTTTATGAAATTTGATACGGACATGTAAAGTGGTAATCAATTGGACGAGTTCGTGAACCAGCCCGATCGGACCACCGGAAGGGGGGGTAAAGGGGGATAAACGCCCCCCAAAAAAGGGTTTTTTGAGTTTTTTACATAGAAAAATAAAATTTATCAAATTTTTGTGGGCACCATTGAATTCAGCTCAAAAAAACAAATAATTTCGTATTTTGAATCACTGCTCTATGCCCATTGGTTACCGAGATATTGAAAGTGGTAAACACAGTACGTTGTCCCAATGTTAACCTTATGGGAAATAAGTAAAATTTTATATCTCGCTTATTTCTCAACATATCTTGATAAAACTTGGTAAATGGCTTCTTCTAGTTCAGATCTACTAAATATTGAATTAAAACCATCCAGTTTTAATTATACCTGTAGCAGCAAACCTGCATACTCATTTCCCATGTTATTCTTATGGAGCTTAACAAAACATGTCAAATCTTGCTATGTTTGCTTGAAATACGTTGTTTTGCATTTGAAATTCGCTGAGTATGCAGGTCTGCTGCAACGGGGGTATTGCTTTTAGTGAGCCAAATTAGTTAGATTGGTCGAGTCGAGCCAATTTTTTGGTTGATACGTATGTTACGAGCGCCATACTGAATCCGTATGAATCTCGGATACTTAGGTTAGTGGGTGAAAGTGCACTACTTACAAGAATCATTTTAATATAAAAGACCACATATTTTATGTCGATAAATAGTTTTTACAACCCTAATAACAATACATTAAATTAAAAATATGTACTCAACATCAAAGGATCACTAAATACTCCGTGTCTTTTACTCGAAAATCAAAATATTTCCAAGTTTACTTTCTTTTACAAGTATTAAAAGTATATTGTAAACATAATTTTCGCAAGACATTAAAACTGTTTAAATTACGATGGAATATGGGTGAAAGACAATATGATTTCACAATGGATTCTGAGAAGTTTTCTGTCCGCGGCGCAACAGCAGCAGCGATGATAAATTACAACAGGTGTATGAGGAATGACACAAGTCTGTCCGACCATGACTATACACGAGCGAGATTGGCACTTACGATATTACAAACGTGTTGTAGCAAAATGGGCCACCAAGGAAACTTTACATAACATGACGACCATTCGCTTTTCATTTTAGAGAAACAAATTACTTCTTAAGCCCAGGGAATGTCAAAAAACTTAAATAATTAACGATAAGCACATTTTCGGCGTGGTGTCGGTAAATTATGTAGAGGTATTCTCTGAAAGTGTATCCTCATATTTCCTCTGATTTCCTCTCTTGGGTGCGGAACAGTATATTCAGGTATATTTCGCAATTTTAATTTTTTTAACCGGTGAAATTTTTTATTTTTTTATTTAATTTAGCCAAAAAGAATTATGAAGTATCTTAATTGATTTTGTCTGAGGTCACCAATAATTAATTTTCCATAATGAAATACCCCTGTTGCAGCAGACCTGCATACTCAGCGAATTTCAAATGCAAAAGAGCATATTTTAATTGAAAATAGCGGGATTGACATGTTTTTAAGCTCCATAAGAATAACATGGGAAATGAGTATGCAGGTTTGTTGCAACAGGTATGTTGAAACTGAGTTATTTCAATTGAATATTTAGTAGATCTGAACTAGAAGAAACCGTATACCAAGTTTTATTGAGATATGTTGAGAAATAAGCAATATATAGAATTTTACTTATTTTGCCTAAGGATAACATTGGGACAACGTACTGTGTTTACCACTTTCAACATCTCGGTAACCACTAAACATAGATTAGTGATTCATACTAAATTGTTTGTTTTCTTGAGCTGAATTCAATGGTACTGACGAAATTTGGATTATTTTTCTTTTTCTATGTAACAAACTAAAAAAAACAATTTTTCTGGAAGGATTCCCTCTTTACCGTCTGGTGGTCTGAATGGGCTGGTTTACGAACTCTTCCGAATAATTACTGCTTTACACGTCCATGCCGAATTCCATTAAGATTGGACCATTTTTACGCAAGTTATCGTGCTTAAAGACCCATAGACATCTAGATATATACCTAGGTTTACGAAAACGAACTAATGGTGTTTTTTTCTTCTGGGGGCCCCAAAACGAAACGTTATCATGGTCTCGGGCTTAGGTCTTACCATGAGTACTACGGTAACAGCTTCTTCCCTTTAAAGGAAAATTCGCTCTTGACTGTACTGAGGCAAGGTGATAAAATGAGAGGAATTTTCGGACAATACTTGTCTTCTCAAATATCATCCCCCTAAAAACCACTCTAAACCTTTTTACCACGTAAAACCACGTAAAACCTTTTTACCACTCTAAAATTAAATATGGTTTGTTCTGTTTTCACTTAAAGTGCCTTAGCTTGTTTTATTTGTTGAGGCCACAGTAAAACAACATTAAACAAGCGACTAAGTGTTTTAAGCAAATTACGATAAAATGTTTTGATAAACTAAAGTACGTTATGCTTAGAATTAGTTGAACAAAAAGTAAGTAGATCCTTATAGAACTTAAAAAATATATTAGCTTACTGAATAATTCTTCAACAATTTTCTGTCTTAAATGAAAGACTGACACATCTATTACCTATGGAAAGAAAGCACAAGTTCAAATTAGTTAGAATATTTTCACTATCGAAACTAGTCATGAGTCTTACTTCGCCAATGCCTCATTCCGATTATTATTGTTACTACGGAATACAGGTGGTTCATTATTATCGTTGGTAATACTCATCAACAGGCAGCCAGGATAGTGCCAGCGGCAGGATAATGCCGACATAGCAATTGTGGTCGGAGTGTGATGATTATGTCACGACATCGGTAATCACTGAGATATCCGTGTTTAATGGACCAATCCGAGCGGTTTGTACAGCTTGGTATCCATTACATTATATTATCGAAACTAGTCATGAGTCTTACTTCGCCAATGCCTCATTCCGATTATTATTGTTACTACGGAATACAGGTGGTTCATTATTATCGTTGGTAATACTCATCACAGGCAGCCAGGATAGTGCCAGCGGCAGGATAATGCCAACATAGCGATTGCGGTCGGAGTGTGATGATTATGTCACGACATCGGTAATCACTGAGATATCCGTGTTTAATGGACCAATCCGAGCGGTTTGTACAGCTTGGTATCCATTATATTACTTTCAAACTCGATTAATTTTGATATGAAATAAAAATTTGCATTTTTCTCTCTCTGTAAAACTTTTAAACGACATTATTTTTTATTTGACTGAAGTTTTAGCGAATTTCTCTTATGGGGAAGAGGCTGTTACCGTAGTACTCATAAGCTCAAAACCATGATACATTTTCCCCCCATAAGCAAAAAATACCCCCGTTGCAGCAGACCTGCATACTCAGCGAATTTCAATTGTGAAAGAACATAGTTCAAGCCAACATAGCGAGAATTGACATGTTTTTGTAAGCTCCATAAGAATAACATGGGGAATGAGTATGCAGGTTTGCTGCCACGAAAAAAGGAAATATTGGTGATTTTAGACTGTTAAACATTATATCTCATTTAGATGAAGCCACAAACCAAGTTTTATCCAGATATGTTGAGAAATAAGCGAGATATAGAATTTTACTTATTTCCCATAAGGTTAACATAGGGACAACGTACTGTGTTTACCACTTTCAATATCTCGGTAACCAATGGACATAGAGCAGCGATTCAAAATACCAAATTGTTTGTGTTTTTGAGCTGAATTCAATGGTGCAAACGAAAATTCGATAAATTTTATTTTTCTGTATAAAAAACTCAAAAAACCCATTTTTGGGGGGGTTTACCCCCCTTTACCCCCCCTTCCGGTGGTCCGATTGGGCTGGTTCACGAACTCCTCCGAGTGATTGCCACTTTACACGTCTGTACCAAATTTCATTAAGATCGGACCACATTTACGGCCGCTATCGTGTTAACAGACATATATATATATATATATATATATATATATATATATATATATATATATATTTGTATATATATATATATATAATGACAAATTTTTCCCCTGAACGAAAATTGTCACAAAGGAAGTTTGCCACAGACGACTCAGCCTACAATTGCTGGGCTATTCCAGGGTTCGCTGGCTCTCAGGGACACGCAGACACTCTGCTGATTCAGGTCCGGCTCATACAAATCAACAACAAAACAAGTGCAACGCACACGAGTCGTAATCACGGCCAAACCTGAAAGAGGGGGGGGGTGCCACCTATCAGCGTGACGTAACTCTGGTTCACGTGGGTCTCCTCAAATCTCCCAAGCACCCAACCATCTACCCAAAGCAATACCGGAACACGCGAGGTATATCGCCCACAACGTCTTAATTTAAACTCGGGGCCTATAACCCACACGGACAAAAGTCTTACGCACGCTAGCGCCGCATTGCGCAAGTCAAACAAAATATACAGTAATTAAAGTCTGTAATATTTATATGACTGACCTACTGTCCAGACTGTAAATATAAAAACTACTGACTCTACTGATCGGATATACTGAAACTACTTAAGCCAAAACACGTTCCAGCTGGTCTCAAACTACCAAACTCAAACTACTCAAACTACCTAGCATGTTGGCCATAGTAAAATTATTTTACTAAAACAAATATTCTACCAGGTTGAATTGGCAAGAACAGAAATGTAATAAAATAATTCAGTTGACTGTTGATATAATTACATTCATTAATTAATCAATCAATTACAGTCGGACCTCTAATTGGCCACGTGCAACTTCTCTTGTTAAAACAGGTCTGACGCCGTCAGGCCTCTACAGCTATCAGTCACGTCTAAATAATCAAAAATAGATATTCACCAAAATATTCTATTCTGAACTTTGATTAGAACTTTTGACTTATTAAACTCTGATTTCAGTAATAATTAACCTTGCCTAGACGGCTCTCTAATTAATCATCCCCTACACCAGAACGTGTCTGGGCAGGGTCTCGAGACTATTAAAAGATTTAATATTTCAATTAAAATCTCTCGACTAAATCTGTCAGACCGTACTCATAAATGAATAATATTATTATTTAATAATAATAAAGTAAACGGTGTCACTCACCAAAGCGGGTCACACTACCCAACTCAATCCACTACCGTCGCACTCGACACCGCACGTACGCCACTAGTACACTTCAACCACGAAAAGACCGCTCGACCCGTACCGTACACGATCTCAGGACGAACTGCCCTCTCCGGCCAGGGTCGTGGCCAACCCAGGCGATAAGCCTTATCGCCGGGTCAGGGTGCAGCCACCACCGCTTGCAGCCAACCTGCGTCGCTGGGACAGGTCCGCCGCCACCGCCGCAACCTGTCCGTGTCACAGCCACCGCTTGCTGCCCGGCGCCGTCGTCGCTCACCAGCCGGCCGGCGACGAGATCACGTTGGTCTTACCCCTCTCAAAATATGACTCGTTACACCCCCCACCAACATCGGGGTGTAAAAAAAAGAAAAAGAAAAGAAAAAAAATCCTGGAACTTCCACTCAAAATTGAGGGAACTCGAAGGTTCTCCGCCCAATGGGCATCCCTTCGCCCGAGAGCCTGACTCGAATATTCCAAGAGGGGTCTCACCTGTAGACAATCCAAAACAAAACACAACCACAATTGAAAATAACAAACCACTATCCAGTGCAACCTAGTGAAGCTCTAAGAGTTTCAGGATCTAGGATGCACGGACCTTGAACTTTGATCCCATCTTTCTACATCTGCTTCTACTTCCACATTAACCACGGCTTGTATCGCCGGGTTCCTCGGGTAGTGCCCCTTTTCCACCGGGACCGCTCCCTCTTTTAGACACATGACATGCTCTAAAAGATGAGTCCTCCCAGGCATACTCTCAAAATGAGGCAACTCAGCGTCCAGGAACTGCTTCAACTCTCGAGCCTGTTCCTCGGTCAAAGGTGAAAGTGGCTGACCTTCCACTATATCGACATCGACGGGGCCCCTACCCACGTCTGTCTTCGCAGCCATTCTGCTCGATGCTTCAACACCTGAAGTTAAATTGGGACCTGCATCCACAGGGCCTCCTAAGTGCTCATCACCAACGCTGACAACGTTCAAACAACCCTCATGGCCAGAACTCTCAGCACTCACGCCCATCTGGATAGCTTCTGCCTCAAAAGTCACCAGTCCCAACTCTCGGATAACGTCCACGCCCAGGACCAGATCAACCGTGAGAGTGGGAATGAACAAGGCATCTCCCGTCCACAACTTTCCTCCAACCTGCCCAGTCAGCCGAAACAACACTTCAGACTTCGACTTCGACCCATCAGCCATGCGCAAAGAGGTAGCTCGGTTCATAGACTCCACCCCTTGACTACGCAGATGATCGGCGACCTTTCGCCCGACTAGATTAACGACCGATCCTGTATCCAGTAACGCCAAAAACACGCTGCCCATCAGCTCCACTTGGACAAAAGGCCTTATGTCCTCAGGCGTTCGGTCGTCGTCAACGCCTCCAACCAGAGTGTTTATTTTTCCGAGCCACTCGGTCCATTCTGCGGAGGTCGTTCGCTGCGGGCCTCTCTGCTCAGATGACCTCCTTCCGTCTGAGCCGGCGATCCGTTTCCCGCCCTGCAGCCGCATTGATCTACCGTCACGCCGGGTCTTCCGCAGCCGAAGCAGGTAACAACCCTAGGCTTCCTGCATCCTCGGGCAAAGTGACCCGTCTCTTGGCACCTGAAGCAGCGCAGGCCCTCCCTCGGCACACCATCTCTGCCACTCTCTTGTACGGGCCTCTCTGCGCGGGGGCTTCTTGACCAGGAACCCACACGCTGCCCAGACTGCCTTGTCGAACTCTGCTGCTTCCCCTTGGGTTGATCTCGCCGCGACACCTGGGGCTCCTTCTCGACCGCAGCTGTATCCAACTGCCGTTCACTCCTCTTTTTATGATTGTATGCGGTTTCTGGAACCAGCACTACATTCTGAGGAGGTGGAGGGCGAAAGCTCGCCTTGTCCCGCAGGTAGGCCTCATAGTCCTCGGCCCTCTCCAAAAGCTCGGCCAAAGTACCGCAATCTCTGCGCCTGACCATCAGCTTGTACTCGGGTCTCATGTTCGTGTAGATCAAGTCTAACTTCCCCTGCTCCGACAAGGTCCCACTGCGCCTAATCAACGTCGTGATGGCAATGACAAAATCTCTGAACGACTCATGCTCACCCTGCGTCCTCTTGCGAATTTCCTCATCCAAGTACCTCCTATAACCAGGTGGGAAGAACTGGATCTCAAAAAGCCGTCGAAAAGATTCATAAGAATGCAGCAGGTCCTTGGTGTTCCTATACCAAAGCAAAGCCGAACCCTGCAGAAGCTCTGGCAGTGCCTTCAGCAGATCACCTGGAGTCAACGAGTACGAAGCCCTCAACTCGTCTAAACGCTCCAGGAAGGACACCGGATCTCGCTTGCCATCGAACTTCAAACCCCACTTCCGAACCATGTTGCAGAGCGTAGGACAATCACGTGTCTGCATTGCCGGTGCGGCGGGTCTACCCGTATCCAAGCCACGTGGTACATCCAAAGTGTTGGGGCGGAAGGGTCTCTCGTAGGGCCTCCGCTCAGGCGGCCCATCCAAGGTCACGAAGTGGGAGGGTCTCTCATGAAGCTTCTGCTCTGAACTGACTGCGGCCGTTTGCTCGGGTCTAAACTGGGACCCAGAGTTATAAGGATGCGCAGTCGGCTCCTCAAAACCTGGCAAATTTTTGTTGAGTGGGGTACCTCTAGCCTGCTGTACCATCAAGGCTAGCGTCTCCTTCAGAGTGCGGGAATCGGCACTAGGTGGTAGACCCAGGATCTCCCTAACACTTTCCAACTCCTGCCCCAACTCAGAATAGCCAACCGCTCCTTCATCGGACGAAGGTTGAACAAAAATCTTCGGCAAGGGCGCTGAGATATTGGACACATCCAAACCCGCTGATGTAGCCGGTTGGAACACTGGAGTGATATCTCCTGGCAGACTCGAAGGACTCGTACTCAAGTGCCACTGCTTCCTCCAAAACGTAGAAAATCTATGTCTCAGATCAGCCGAAGTTCCAGTCGTATCCAAGCCATATCGCTTCATCGTCGTGGTCAACTCTGACTTCGAGAGGTCATAGATCCAACCTACTCGATGGTCTCGGGGTGGATTCCCCAAAGTCGAAGTCGCTGTCATGGTGTAAGCTACAGAAGTCACAGTACTCGTAGCCACAACCGACGAGATAGCTGGCCATGCGGGTGAAAAAGCCGGCCACAGAATGCCAGTCGTCGTCACGGCCGGTCCGGGGTCTGCCCCAGAACTAGTCGTCACCACTGGTGTCGTAAGGGGTGTGCTCCCCATTCCCGACGTCGTAGTCGTGGTAAGAACCATTTTCACTCAACCAGACCAAAATCCAAAATCAAAACCCAAACAAAATTCCAAAGTAGGCCACAAGTCACAAAAAAATTCTAATTCCCAAAAAGATTTAAAAGACAATAAAAAAATCAAAGTCTCAAAAATAATCAAAGGACAAACATCTAAGGCCCAAACAATTTCCAATAACCACTGAAAACAATAATCAGGATTCTATCTCACAACAACTCAAAAAGTCACGCTGTCACACTATCACCTAGTAAACCGGGTCTAAGACTCCAGGTCTCAGGTCTCAAGTCCACAGCACAAGTCCGCAGCACAACTGCCAAACAAAAATCTCCGGTTCGGGCGCCGTTTCTTAAGTCCCTGTTCGGGCGCCATTTCTTTATGACAAATTTTTCCCCTGAACGAAAATTGTCACAAAGGAAGTTTGCCACAGACGACTCAGCCTACAATTGCTGGGCTATTCCAGGGTTCGCTGGCTCTCAGGGACACGCAGACACTCTGCTGATTCAGGTCCGGCTCATACAAATCAACAACAAAACAAGTGCAACGCACACGAGTCGTAATCACGGCCAAACCTGAAAGAGGGGGGGGGGTGCCACCTATCAGCGTGACGTAACTCTGGTTCACGTGGGTCTCCTCAAATCTCCCAAGCACCCAACCATCTACCCAAAGCAATACCGGAACACGCGAGGTATATCGCCCACAACGTCTTAATTTAAACTCGGGGCCTATAACCCACACGGACAAAAGTCTTACGCACGCTAGCGCCGCATTGCGCAAGTCAAACAAAATATACAGTAATTAAAGTCTGTAATATTTATATGACTGACCTACTGTCCAGACTGTAAATATAAAAACTACTGACTCTACTGATCGGATATACTGAAACTACTTAAGCCAAAACACGTTCCAGCTGGTCTCAAACTACCAAACTCAAACTACTCAAACTACCTAGCATGTTGGCCATAGTAAAATTATTTTACTAAAACAAATATTCTACCAGGTTGAATTGGCAAGAACAGAAATGTAATAAAATAATTCAGTTGACTGTTGATATAATTACATTCATTAATTAATCAATCAATTACAGTCGGACCTCTAATTGGCCACGTGCAACTTCTCTTGTTAAAACAGGTCTGACGCCGTCAGGCCTCTACAGCTATCAGTCACGTCTAAATAATCAAAAATAGATATTCACCAAAATATTCTATTCTGAACTTTGATTAGAACTTTTGACTTATTAAACTCTGATTTCAGTAATAATTAACCTTGCCTAGACGGCTCTCTAATTAATCATCCCCTACACCAGAACGTGTCTGGGCAGGGTCTCGAGACTATTAAAAGATTTAATATTTCAATTAAAATCTCTCGACTAAATCTGTCAGACCGTACTCATAAATGAATAATATTATTATTTAATAATAATGAAGTAAACGGTGTCACTCACCAAAGCGGGTCACACTACCCAACTCAATCCACTACCGTCGCACTCGACACCGCACGTACGCCACTCGTACACTTCAACCACGAAAAGACCGCTCGACCCGTACCGTACACGATCTCAGGACGAACTGCCCTCTCCGGCCAGGGTCGTGGCCAACCCAGGCGATAAGCCTTATCGCCGGGTCAGGGTGCAGCCACCACCGCTTGCAGCCAACCTGCGTCGCTGGGACAGGTCCGCCGCCACCGCCGCAACCTGTCCGTGTCACAGCCACCGCTTGCTGCCCGGCGCCGTCGTCGCTCACCAGCCGGCCGGCGACGAGATCACGTTGGTCTTACCCCTCTCAAAATATGACTCGTTACACCATATATATATATATATACAAATTCTAACGAACGGTGTTTTTTGCTTCTGGGGGCCCCAAAACGAAAAGTTATCATGGGCTGGGTCTTACCATGAGTACTACGGTAACAGCTTCTTCCCTATAGGGGAAATTCGCTAAAACACCATTAATGGTGTTTCATACATATACATGTGTCTTTAAAAATACGACAACTTCCGTAAAAATGGCTCGAAATTTTGCATGGACGTGTAAAGTAGTAATAATTCGGACGAGCTCGAAAACCACACTGGAAGGGGGGGGGGGTTAAGCCCCCCAAAAATGTTTTTTTTAAATTTTTTACATAGGAAAGTAAAAATAATCAAATTAAAAAAAATGGGGTCAGCACCATTGGATTAAAAATAATGGGTCAGCACCATTGGATTCAGCTAAAAAAAAAAAACAGTTTAGTATTTTGAATCACTGCTCTGTTTCCATGGTTACCGAGATATTGAAAGTGGGATACACAGTACTTTGTCCCAATGTTATCATTATGAGAAATACGTCAAATTCCATATCTTCCTTATTTATCAACATATCTTGATTAAACTTGGTATATGGTTTCTTCTAGTTCAGATCTACTAAATATTAAATTAAAACCACCCAGTCTTAACATACCTGTTGCAGCAAACATGCATACTCATTCCCTATATTATTCTTATAGTGCTTACAAGAACAAGTAAAATTTTACTATATCGGATTGATTTATGTTCTTTTGCATTTGAAATTCGCTGAGCACGCAGGTCCGCTGAAACGTTGGTATTTTTTATTGACATAACAATAAGTAATTAAACGTTTTTATTTAATTTAAGATTTATTCACAGTAATAAAAATAACAAAATATTTTGTATACTTTTTCATTGCATATAAATACTACTGCGCTAATGTGTGCCAGAATCTTAGTATTTGTGAAGATATTGAAGCTGATCGATGGTGATATTTCGGTGAGCTGATTTTATCTAGCTGATTCCCAATTAACTGTATTTCCTATCCTAGCGCATATCTTGTACATATTTGTTTCCAGAACACCCAATTACTTGTTAACACCTTATCAAACAGGAATTAATTACAGTTGGCGCACGGTCATCCCGACCATTTTAAAGAACATGTGCGAGAGTGATGGACAATGAATGTTTAGAGAGAGATAGACGATTCCTAAATAATGGTATGTCATTAGGTGCAGCAAATTGGTTTTTTGGACCCATTTGGTTTCCTAATGGGCGATAATTTTTTTTCTTGTTCTTGAAGTGATTTTATTATCCGTTAGATAGCGACTCTTAAACCTCGACCGAGTTGACAGCTGTCATCAATCAAAGAAAATAAACAATACTTGTTTACTTTTTGGAAAATGTTTTTTTAATTAAAACTTATGGAAACACAACTATTTCAAGTTTAAACTTTAATTTAATACTAAGTACAGTACACACAAATTCGGAGACTACAATGCATATTTCCAATTTTACAGGTGAAATGACAAAGATAAAACTTACGTAAACAAAACCTCAAACCATAACCTTGAATATATTTTGACAACCAAGAACTTTACTTTTGTTTTGAGTATTACTTCACTTATTTACATCTCGTAACAGTAGTAAAGGGGCGGGTCTTGAGTAGGGGAGCGACTTCCCCTCCTCCCCCACACCCCGATGCGTCAAAATTCTCGCGCTGGTCGGGATGACCGTGCGCCAACTGTAGGAAATTAAATTAAGAATGTTAAACGTGTCCGCCGGTTTGGATTTCCTCAACTGACCAGTTAATTACTGCGCCTGGTTGACCGGGCGCTCGCCGCGATGTCAGTAACTTTTTTTTTATATTAGCGCATATCCTACGTACATATTTGTTTCCAGAACACCAAATTACATGTTTGCACCTTATCAAACAGGAATTTATTTATACAGGGTGTTAAAAAATGTGGGGAAATAATTTACTTAGTGATGCCTTGGGTCAAAATAAGAAATAATGTTTATATAAACGCGGTCATACAGTGCTTCATTTTCCGTCTGTGTGTCTGTTCGTGGTTTTTACATATTTAATCATACCTCACGAACCTCTTAACGTATAAACTTCAAACTTGGTATATGGATAGCCATTATTAAGATCTATTTTTGTAAGAGGTATAAAATGTTTACTTTTTACCATTTAAAAATTGCGACTATTTTTTCTCAAAGCCAAATATCTTTAAACCCGTAAGAAATCTTTAACTCCCGTAAGAAAAATTGTAAAAGATACAGAAAAGTTGCAAAATTAATCCAGTTAACGCTGATATTAAGATTCTGATGATCGGACAGCTAATAACGGAGAAAGTTTAACGTTTCTGCATAAAAACATGGATTTTTAAAACATTCTGTCTGAAATTTGCTTGTTTTCTTCGGAACATTTTAAATTTCTCCATCATTAGTTGTCTGATCATTATAATCTTAATACCATCGTTGATTGGATTCAATTTCGCAACTTTTTTGTCTTGTATATACTTTTTCTAAAATGTTCGGCTTTTAAAGATATTTAGTAGTCGCCATTTTTAAATGGTAGAAAGTAGAAATTTGATATTTTTACAAAAATAGTTCTTAGTAGTTGGTATCCATAAACCAAGTTTGAAGTTTTGTACGTTAAGAGGTTGGTGAGATATGATTAAATACGTAAAAATCACAAACAGACAAACAACCGGAAAACGAAGCACTCTAGGACCAATGTTTATATAAACTTTTATACTTATTTTGATCCAAGGAATCACTTCGTAAATTATTGTCCCATATTTTTGTACACAATATATATGTATATAGTATATTGTAGGAAATTAAATTAATAATGTTAAATATTTCCGGCGGTTTGGATTTCCTTAATTGACCAATCAGTTATGGCGACCGGTTGGCCGGGCGCTCGCCGCGATGTCAGTAACTCTATATATTTTGGCGCGTCCAGAACGGAACCAGTTGCGAGAGAGAGGCAGTCCCATGAGTCCCAAGGTTGAGGTCGAAACGGCTTTACGCCAACAACTGTGGGTCTGCTTGTCACTTGTCTCTGCCGAACCAGTTCTGTTTCCTGATTCTACTTTCAGACCCTTAGAAAACTCGAGAGAGAACGGGCTGTTGAAAAATAAGTGTATATTGCGTGTTTGAAAACTGTGAGGCTTAAGTAGCTTAATATTTAAGCCGGGGAGCATGACACGGATCTTGAACATTTTATGTAAGCCAGCGTTTATTGAAGTCCAAATAGAACGCTCCAAACGGGAGTTTAAACACATACTGACAAAATGAATGTCTAGTAATAGCAGTTTTCATTACTAGATCTCGATCGCATTTCCAAGCTCGGCTGCGCCTCGCCTGTAAATTAAGATCTCGTACCAAAAAGAGCCACTTTCGCTCCGTGTGATGAACAACTATTTTCATCATTATGTATATAACCATTTAACGTTAAAAAATGAGGTACTACATGATTTTGAGGTTATCCAAAATAGTCTTCGTCATTTACACATCTGATAGTTGTTTACAAACACAAGTTAAGAAATCGTTCAACCTTTCATATGTAACATAAACAAATTTTGACATTAGAGTACGGCAAAATTTACCAAATGTTTTTTCAGTACTCCTCATCGAAGTGATCCAAAAACGATCATTTTACGTACGATAGAAGTAAAAACGGCTGTTTTCGGGACATATGATGAAAAGGTGTTTCTCTATATTATGATTTTTTTGATTGCCGAGACATTTAAAAATCAATCAGTTCAAATAAATCCACTTTGTTACATTTTAAATTTCGATAATATGGGGGTATTGTAGGGCTTTACGATTTTAGCTGATCTTTTGACACTAAATTTTGGTGTTTGTAAATACCAAAAAAATACCAGTTTTTTTACCTAGTCTAAAAAACTTTCTCTTTTGCTTGCAAAGAATATATATTTATAGTAACTTAAAACAATCATTATATCTGGTTCTACTTAAATATTAAATACAAAGCTTAATAGTGTAGTAAGTTGATTATTGAAAATCTAAACGTTCAACTTTGACCTTTGACAACCTTTTTGACCGTTCATTACGTTTAAATTCATTCAATCCGGATTCAATGCAATTCCGGATTCAATCCATTCAATTCCGAATGCATATCCGGTTTACATAAAGAAAATCTGCTTATCAGACAACGATACTTTCCTAAACACTGTTTCAGTCAACATGATCGTAAAATCTGCAAATCTGATGGAAAACTATTCAAAGTCGATTTAATACCTAACTAATGTTTTGCTTTGTTTTAAGACCAACACAGTGTCATGTGGTTTAAAGGGTTTATCGTGTCAAACTCTTAAGCCAGTAAATAGGTTCTTTACAAATAAATTGTTCATGTATCAAACAAATTAAAAAAAAATAGCATGACATAAACGGAACTTACCAAAACATGTAAACCCTTCAGGCTCTTTCCCGGCTTAGGGTAGAAGTAATCCCATATCTGCAGCACGCAGAGGTACACGGAGTAGTAGAATGCAAATATGCATCTCAAACCCAGCGTCAACATAGCTACAGGGGTCGACACGGAGTCCGACATGTTTCCTCTGCAAACAGTAAATATTTAAAGTACACGGGATGGTTTTAGTAACCAAGATTTATAGAAAAACCAGGAAAGCCTTTATATCATTAATGACAAAGTAAATTGTTACACTGTATTAATGTTTCGCTGAGATTATGCTTAAACGCTATCGTACTAGTTATATTGCATAAATGGTAATTATAATATTTTTGTACGCATTGTGTTTAACGGTTTATCTTCCTGTGTAAAACTATATACAGGAAGGAAAAGTAGAGGAAGAATGTAATTATTTATATGATATTGTAGTAATGAAACGAAACGTGATATTTTAAATAAATTTGGACCCTTTTAGGTGTTAGGAACTAAAACACGGTTTACCTTCCTGTATAAAACTATATGCAGGAATTAAAAGTAGAGGAAGAATATAATTAATTCACATCATATTGTTGTAATGAAACGAAACGTGATATTGTAAATAAATTTTGACCCTTTTAGGTGTTAAGAAATATTTTGAAGAACTTCAGAAACCTTATAAATTACCTGATCTGAAACCAATTAAAAGTGCGATATAAATGAACAAATAAATACAAATAAAAAACACTTTGTTGTGATAGGGAATATTATAAGACCTCGCCTTCTAGATCTGAAGAGTGACTGGACTGGAACAGGTAATGATTTTTACTGCGAAAGAGAAGCATTAAATAATATAAACGCAAAGAAAATTCAACAAATCATCGCTTGCAAATACACATTTACATGTTTATATTCTCTCTAGGACAAATATTAATTTCAAAACCTTTTGAATAGTTTACGTAGAAATTTTCGTTCTTACAGTTCCAGCTGCTCTAATTGGGCAACCGTAAAATAAATAAATGAGGATGCGTACAGACGAAATGTGCTGTGAGAAGGATCTTCCTATCATTCATTTTTTTCGGAAAACTGAATTCCTAAAATTCAGTTTTCTTATTACTTGGACCCTGAGCTCATAAAGACTCTTTCCAATTTTTTGTTTGTTTTTTGATTTGTTATTTTACTACTATTATATTTTCGAAATAAAGTATATTTAAGTTTTATCAAACATACATATTTCATTTCATCAGGACACAGAGCCAACCTTGCGTTAGTGAAAATGCTGCTGTTTATTTTGCTCTTAACCTTGTCAAAATGCTTTGAGAAACTAAGCCAACAATCAATTTAGGCCCATGAAGTTGGTTTGATTACAGGTTTCTACCTCACTATTCCAAAAAATGATGGTAATAAATACCCTCTACCCTTGATCTGAAATCGATGACCTTAGAGTTTCCGATATTTAGAGAAAGCTATTATCTTCTAACCACTGCAGTGTAAGAAAGTTTTGTTCGTGCATAACTTTAATATATTACGAAGCCAAGATCGAAGAGAAGGTTAGGATGGGGAGAAGTTTGCTAAATTTGTCTCAAATTAAAATGTTTATCTTTGAAATCTTTTTTATATAAGTAATATACCGCTGGTAATTTAACTCTCAGCTATAGAAGTTTTACAACATTCATTGACGTCATAGAGACCAATCAGCCAATCAGCCAATCAGCCTCCACTATTGGCAATAGAGATTGATTTTTTTGTATATCTGAGTATGTTATTTTCTATATACATAAGCATAATCATAATGTATAGTTCTAGACCTACATATTAAAATCATACATTTTTAAAATACTTTTATTGATTGTCTCTCTTATGAATTGAAGGTAATGTACTTTATTTTAAAAATACGTAAAAAAGTGAAGTTTTTGTAAATCGTAGCAATAAATTTGAAGATACCGCCTAATCAAAGACTAAAGAAGAAAATAGTGAGCCTAGTAAGCCGGTGGCTTAGTAAGTTATAGCTGACAAGCTGTGGCCCCTGGAACCACTATAATTGCGGGCACCGAATAAGGGGGTGAGTGAGTGCGCTGCTGGCAAAAGTATTATTAATTATTTGTTTGGGTAGTTCATTAACTATATCATCATTTGTTAAAGTAATCACAAACTTGCACGTGAAAGGCCCTGAAAAACGTAAATAAAGATTTGACAGTTCAATAAAAACATTCCATTTAGTATTTTCAGCTGACGTTTAGCAAACAATTTGATGAGTTTACAGATTTTGCCGTGCACTCCACTGTAGTAGGTTAGAGGAGTGCTGGAGAGTACAGTCCACGTCGAATGACGTGGTCCACTCCACTCATAAGACTAATGTTTATTTTAGCCGGGCCACGTAATTTAATACGGGCTATACATATAGCTCGACTCGGTTCTGAGTTCAAGTCCCGCCTCTAGTCTGTGACTTTTATCAGTAATATATAACCTTTTTTTCTACCAGCTCGACTTGATTTGGTTGATAAATTTCAAATACTATTATTCATTGGGATGGGTTACATTACATCATATAACTAAGTCATAGGCAAGGTCTGTAGAGAACAAGAGAAGAGAAGAGAAAAATAACTGTACTAAGGTTGTCTAAATAAAAAATGTAAACAAATCGTGACGTCTATAGATCAGGAACATGTAGCCTACAGCTAGGATCGTGACGTCTTTTAAAGACCAGAAACTTTAACCACTTGGTTCCACAGGCCTTATGGATTTAGTCAACCTGAATAATAAGTTATTATTATTCTCTTCTTATCTGTCTAAAGACCTTGAGTCATAGGCCCTTAGCTGATATGACAACCACAAAAAATATACGATTAGGAAAAATATTTAGGCATGAAAAGCTAAAAAATGATTTTACAACCGCAAACATTATTAATGAAAATAAACCCTGAATTCACCAGTGAGATATCTGGCACTACTGATATTGTTTACATAAATGACTGTTTTTAAACATGACTGTGAGTATGATACAAAAACATACATTTACTAGCCTCTACTTACATATCCTGACCCTCGGTCAGAGATCAAACTCTCTACTTGCAAGTAAGACTTTCGTTGCTACAGAACATTTTCGTTGGAAACGAATTCAAATACGACGAACTGCAACGAGTTCACTCCTCACTTCGATACCGCCTGATATCTTTAATCAATTAAAGCTATTACCCTGTGATTTAAATGTTGTTCGAGTGTTCAAAATTAATAATTTACTCTGTAAACGAAAATTGCCTGTTACCGTTCAGCTGAGATCTACGAAAACCCTCGATTTCCTCACATAAAGACAAATAATGATCAGCTGATTTTTCGGTACCCAAACATTTCAATTCCTTGTTTGAAATTCATTGTTGGTGATGGTGATTTTATATTTTGATTAGGATTTTTGCGGACATTTGCCATCACTGATTAGTAAAAAACAAGTTTCACAAGTGAAACTTGTTTTTTACTAATCAGTGATGGCAAATGTCCGCAAAAATCCTAATCAAAATATTTCAATTCCGTACCCAAAAACTTTTTCCGTATCCAGACAAGGTTTTGCCGTACCCAATCAAATGAAGTTCCAATTTTGACTGTTTAACCAGCTGACTTTAAACTGAAATATACAGTTCAGCCGTATTGTTGTTTGTATCTTGCCCCGAAATGGGTTACTTACGTGACTAGTAGGGAAATATACTATTTTAAACAACTGAATATTAGCTTATGACACCATTGATTTTTTCAACCCTGGACCTGGTAAACAATTAATTATTGAATAGTATTTTCTGAGTGTTTTGCCGCTGATAAATGACTGGCCATTAGTTGTTCGAAAATATCCCAATATTTCTCAGCATTCCCAAAATTTTAGAACAACAATTCGGTCAAAGACATTTTTCCCCCAGTTTAATGACCTGAAAACGAAAATAAAAATAGTATACACTTTTGTGTACACGATATATACAATTTTAAATTAATACATAGACCAGCAGTAAAAAAGGGCTTGCTAGTACAGAAATATTACCCCACCAGATCCAGAGTTAATTCAAAATATTTTTGAAACATTTCAGCTTTAGTAATCCACGATAAACATAATTTCATGGGCCAAATTATTTGTAAAACCTACCTGTGGTATTCAGTCGGTATGTCGAGTAGAAGCCGCGCACGGTTGGCTGTAGACTAAGGTACGTACTTTGCCTGTGTGGACACAGGATTAGGGAAGCGGTTCACCATGGACCACCCCGACTCAAGGTGGTACACAGGAAGACTAGTGCCGTTTTCGAGTTTACCTACAACGGAAGGGCGACGAACCCGCCGGCCTCGCTGCCTTATCGCGGTTTACTGTGTTTGTCAAACTGTGCGGTCGGATGTAATTCTGTGGATTATGTCCTGACGAAATCGTTTTTTCTTTTAGTTTCATTTGGCAGTTGGAGGAGGTTACGAATTGTGGATAGCTTTGAGCGATGGCTTGTGGACACGGTGTTACTTAGAGGGGATTAACGTCCGCACTATTGAGTACTCGTTCATGGAACTATCCTCATAATTAGACCAGTTCGTAAATTGTAAACCAGGTGAAATTGTGGTTCGGATCCCACGTTAAAATGTAGGTCCATTAGTTGCCATTGGCTGTTAGGCTATTAATTAACAGTCCTGCTTAAGGGACATGTCGGCCTTAGTCAGTAACAAGACAACAAGATCGCAATCCTACACTCATCCTTCTCTCATATTCCGGTTAATATGCAGCCAGTGATGCGTCCTGGTCTTAAGAGGTATTAAAGGTACTAAATAAAAAGGATATTAAAGGATACTATTAAAGGATGATATATTTAGGGATATTAAATTGAAATAAGCACAATTTCCACCAACGTAAACTAGAAACATAATAGTTAACCCATATGTTTATCAGTAGCATGCAACACCAACCTATCATTGCTAAACAATATATTTTTAAATACCTTTGTAATGAAGGTTTTTTGATGTACAGTATACGTATAGAGATAAGTAAATTATCATTCATTCTATTTAATGTTTCGCAACGAACATTTTTACATACTTTTTAATTTCTCAACAATTTTAAATTATGTTTCGGGATTAGATCATAATAAGTATGGGGTATTATTGTTATTAATAAAGAAGCATGATAAATTTATATAAATACATGTCATTTGGATTGATTTAATTAAAAAATACAAACTAATTTTTTCATTACTGTACGAATTTATATTCTATATTCCAATTCCAATTATATATTTATATGACGATCTATAATTATTACAATAAGTGTGCCCCATTCATAAAAATCACAAAAAAACATGAATTAGTGTTATATTTAAGGCTATGTTACGTCATAAACAGTAACTTTGACAGTTAATCGTTTTTGCACAGGTGTATAAATGAGAGAGTAAATATTTTACTTTAAGTTATGATGAGTAAAAAACTCTAATGTAGAACAGAGCTGGACATGTGTGGTGGCGAGCCGCCCAGTCCATGAATAACCAATGAGATCCCAAATGTGGTAAATGGTAATTGATACTAAACACATTTAAATTATCGTGCAAACACAGTGAGAGAGCTCATCTTCTACTAATGTTCGACAAAATCGAGCAAAATAAAATATATTACGTTGTAAATTTGCAAAAAAATCTAAATATGTAATTCTTCAAACTCATTTAACTATTTTATTTTGATGCTTTGATTACCGACAAAGTTTTATTTTCTTCCTTGACTATATTCTTAGCAATATTGTTTTTCTTGTAGATAGAAAATGAGTACGTGCAAAAAATATTCCTAAAAAATGAGTTACAACATAAGTTTCATTTAAGCCTATCTAGCTTGCTCAATCATTGAGAATAAATGCTTTATTGAAAAATAAATATCAACGGTACCGATAACAGTGTGTAGAATGCTTTATTGATTTCTTAATCCCGATTTCGAAACAATAACTGCGGAGGTTCAAGTAAAAAAAACTTTATTCCTTCCTTCGAGAAACCGTCTCTTCTGATTTCCAATATAAGTAAACAAAACTCTGAAAGTTTCACCTGCAACAAATTTCGAAGATATTGCTGCTCCAAAGTACCTTTTAGATTGAAAGTCCTCTTTAAAGTTACAAACTCAGTTATAAAGCCTTTCAGAAAGCATACTGCTAAGATTAATTGACAAAATATGATGAAATTGGATTTTTTTATTGCAAAACAGAGGCCTACATGTAAATCCATTAATGAAAAGAGAAAAAAAACTAAATTTAATCATTTTTGATTTTATAGATTTTAATTTGATAATTTTCAACTTGGTATTTCATAGAATATTAACTCCAACGACTAAACTCTTCAGTCGTTGAAAAAACATTCAGTTAATCGGTCAGTCTCAACATATCAACATAAAAATAGGTTTCTTCTTAAAAAATTTAAAATCGCACACCAGGCATATAATTGCTTAACTGCGTATTCAGGATAAAGATCAGCTATGTAGGGGCCGGATTTTTGTTCTGGCTCCTAAATAGCTACAGGAGGCTAAATAACTAAATTACATTTTAATTTGATTTAATTTGACTGCGGTCTTTATAGCTGGATTTATGTATATTGTGTCCAAAATGTACATGAATTTTTAAGAGGGTATAACGATAATTAGGTGTTAATTCATAAAAACTGAGAGGAAAATGGTCTCCAGGGTTGTATAATAAATCCCACCGTTGGTTTGTATTCCTAGCTCGCTTCAAAAGGGAACAAAGTTCTATACATCCTAATCTAGCAACGAGATGCTTATGTAATTTTTTAAGGGGAATCGCTACTAAAAATAGGTAAAAAGTGACAAATTTTGGAATTTTATATTTTGGTTTCGTTTTGCTCTATGAATTTTAATACACATGAAAAAAGTATAATAAATATGTTTCAGCATTATTTTGACAAAAAATAGATATTTATCACATCAGTGTGGAATATTTGTGTTTTAATGAATATCAATTTTCCAAAAGTTCATATTTTAATTGTTTTTAACATAAAAATGGATATAGCCCATCTAGGGAACCAATAAAATTACATTAATCAAACTTTTATTCTGTGTTTATTTATCTTTACCTTCATATATAAATGGATTAATAGTTGTTAGTACTATTTTAACAAAATAAATGATAGTAGTTTTCCTAAAATTAAATTTTAAAGTTATTCCAAATTACACAAAAACTATAAGAGATATATTTATAACTATAAGAGAATAATGAACAAGTATAAGAGATAGCGGCACAATCCTCCCTAAATTTGAAGCATAGGTGACCCCCTTCATTAGGACGTTAAGAATTAAATAGAAAATCCAAGCAGTAGTTTTTGAGCAATATCAATTAAAAAAAAATCGTTTAATTCGTCAAACTTTGATGATATTTATTCTGGCCAAACAAAAATAAATAAAAGTAAATTTATAAATTTTTTATCCTATTCTTCACTAAACATTTTGGTCCGACAATTTTTTTATCAACTTTCAAATGTACTGAATGCCCTTTACTGCCGAATGTCCTTAACCTCGTTATTCGTGTACAGGGTGAACGTGAGCCGGAGAGGGGCGGCGGAGTTCCGCGCGGCAGAGGAGCTGGGGGCGCGGGCCCGCCGCGAGACCGTCTGCGACCAGAGATACAACAAGTGCTTCTTCTCCTCCAGGCAGCTGGTCAAGATACTGCGGAGCTTCTGACTGACGTGGAGCACAATGTAAATAGGTCTTTGAGGCATTTGAGTCGGGTTTTTTAAACGGGCGTAGGACCAAATAGTAAATTTTCAAAAAAAGAAAAACAATTTTTTTTAAACGTTCTCTAATTAGAAAGTTTTGTTTGAAAAAAATACATATGAAGGATTAAAATTTACAATATTATTCAAAATTTACACCTGTATCTTTATCAATGATTAAGTTAAAAAGCTTTAACAATTTTGAAATTCCACCTTTTTTAAAAATTGAGTTGCATGGATAAAAACTCCAAAAAACAAATTTTTATTAAATATAAATTGATGTGCGGTAAATAAAAAGATGTAATTAGTTGTAGATCAACATTTGTATTCTTAAGAAAGATAACTATAAAAACAAAAAGTAAACATACCAATGTAAACATTAAAAATAAACAGAATAAATGAAAAGAGGTACAGGCTAGTGGCAAAGGCAATATGATATAGCCACACAGTGTTATCATACGCCCTTTACAAATAAAACACAGAAATGCCATTCTGATTTTCGCCATTAGCACTCATGCTAAGATCGCCCATACATTGAAAATCTATATAATTAATTTTGTACAATACAAAATCCTTAAAAAGGGAAAAAATTGGACTTAATGCCCATTTAAAAAACCGATTAATCTCTTCTTTTAGGTTATAGATATAATGACTAGATTAGTGATATATGTATGAAAATCAAAAGAATAAATCTAGTTTTAAATTAGTTTAAATTAGTCAACTAATATTAACGTGTTACCAAAAAAAAAATATAGATAGTTATGTATTTGTTAGTTACCTTAAAAATTGTTTCTCCCTTCATTGTGTCTTTGTTATTTTTGTTAATTTTCTGTATGTGCTTGAAAAAAAAAAAACACATCTATGCAGAACGTAGGAATGCTAGTATTCTTTTAGCTATAAGAACCTATTATGTTTTATTCCAGTTATACTAAGCTTTAAATTCATCATTCATTTTTTTAGCTATTCCAGTAATAATAAACTACAAAATGAAGCTTTGACGTATTGTCATTTATTCAGTTTCCTCTATAATTGTTTACTGAACCATTGTGTTTTTATTTGCTGATGTTTAGTTCCGTTTTTAGCTCATAATGTGTAGCTTCGTAATTGACAAGGATGAATAGTAAATGTTCCGCTTCTTATTTTAGTAAAAAGTATTGAATTTTATTTTCAATTTATTTGAATTCTCAATCTCAAATTCTAATTTTTTAAGATTTCAATCGATAGATCAAATTTCTGAATCAGTTGTGTGCCCTGGTATTCTACTATTTTTATTTTATAAATGATAACTATAAAACATTTTTTAAACCGGTTAATGAGCTATATTTAATAGGTTAGATCGCTTTGCATTTTCATTTTAGATAAGTTATAACTGTACAATCTCTACAAACAATACTAACAGTTGTATTATCATTCATGTGATTGTACCTAAGTTTCGTTAAGAATTTGTTGACAAATGTAAATAAATATATTAATATTGTTAAATTGCTTAACTTGCTTTCCCTTACATCTTTCATTCAACTTTAACTTTCATTATTTAAAATTGCAGGAGTTCGTTTTGTCAGCGTCACAACTTCTTAAAGAAAACTAATTACTTTCAAAACATTTTTCCAAGTAACATTTATTGCAGGTCTTAATAGCCAGAGGGTAACGCGTTCCCTATAAATTAAATTAGCCTCGGCCTGTAAATTATACTAGCTCAAAGATTATAATTTGATCTTTTTACTCACTTTTTACCATCTAGATGATTTATTAGTGGAGTATTTTTTGAGTTAAATTCAAATCCTCCTTAAACATTACCAAAACAGCAGAATTCATCTTCTTTTATCATAATGAATCTCTTATCCCTTTTACTCCTTTGTATTCTGATGTTTTCAAGTAAAACCAAGGGTACTCTGTGATTGGGACTATAAAAAAATTGAACTGGTATTTCAGAATCAGAATAACTGTTTTTCGTGGAGCTTCGAATGGATTTTTGTGTTCTTGGTTCCACTAACATTGTTAATTTAAGGTTTCAATTAATTATGATTACGCGTATTCAATTGACAACATTTTACAAACATAATTACAACATTCGATGTTATATGTGTTTTATATGCAATCTTCCAAAGCTGTAACGGTCTTCTTGAAACCACCGGTATGATGTAGTCCAAGCTTAATCTCTGACAGTATCTGCTAGTTTATTACAGTAGTTTATTGGATAATGGTTGACCGATATTATATAAGATGAAGAAGAAAGTCACAGTTGGTCACAGAGGAAAGGTCGTACAATAAGACCCGAGCCATATGCCGGATGCCGGATGCCCCACTTCCGGTCTGCACATTCCCATCGGATGCTGGTGAAAGTTTACTGCCAACCTGCTTGGTTGCACCATCGATATATTCGATTGGTTGCACTGACTGTTGAATTAATACCTTTATTACCACTTAGTTTAAATTTTTTACTACAGGGGTTTTAGATTAATATCGCACATTGGTGTGGCTAAATTTATTCTTGAGTTTCTAAAAAAGTTTTGAACGTTATATATATATATTTAAAATAAATTTAAACTGCCTAGTAGTTTAAAGTTTGACCTAAGATCGTTGAACCCAGAAATAGATTTTAGGAATAAGATAAATAAGCATCGCTCTTAAAACAAACAAATGTGTTTTTGCTAACAATTTATACCTTACAAATTTTGTATGTGAGTGATATTAAAAATAAAGGAAAGGAGAAGAATGTAATCTCTTTTAAAAGCGCAGGTGTAAACAAGAGGATTATCTTTTAAAATCACTTTAAGTCTTTTCAAAATTGTTTTTACCTCCCCCGGAGGCATATTGATAGCAGAGTTTAGGCTGGTGAAGTGGTTTTAAATTGAGATTCAAAATTTGTTCCTGACAACTTCTCCGTTTTTGCTAAGAGAAATCCAGTTAACCCTTCTTTTCTCCCATCCTCTCCCTGCTTTGCCCCGTATCCTACTTCTTCCCTCACTTCCTTCCTACCCATTTCCCATGCTCCTTCCTTCCCTACATCATTTTCACCAATTTCTCCCTTTTTCTCTCTTCTGTCTCTCCCTTTTTCTCTCCATGAAAAATATTATTTTTTGTAAAACTGTAAAATATCTACCAAGTAGTCATCCTAGCTCTAGCCCCTCTACTCTCCCCCTAGTGCCAAGCCTTTGCTTAGAAATAGTTATTTGTGCATCTAGGGACTGAATTGCAACTTTTTCTCCCTGAGGGAAACTGTTGTCGCCCGATGGCGGAGCCGAGGGCGACAATTTCCCGAGGGAGAATAAGTACTTTAGTCCCGTGATGCACACAAAATTTTTCCTCCACCTACACAATTATTATCAATAGGTATAACACTGTAACTTTACTTTCAGATGATCCTTTGCTTCAACAAACTGCATTACAATCACATAGCCTATATAAATAAATAATGCAAGGTATTTAGGCTTTAATTTTAACCATTTTATTCATACTCTTCTTTAAAAAATACTCTAGGCCTAACTTATTTGTTCACAAATATGCAGGAATATAGCCTGAATTACAGCAAACTCAAAATGGATACGCTGTCCTGTAGACAACGGAAACGGACGCTCGGATGCTGTGACACTCTCTTCAACATAGAGAAACAAATAAAAATCGACAATGTTGCCATATTTTCTCACTGTCCACCGCGGCGTTGCCGGATTTATTCCCATGTATTTCTTATGAGATTACTTTTAGTCCCGTGGGACTAAAAGTAAGTAAGTAAATCCCATGGAGTATAAACTATTACTTTTGTATTCTATTCCAGGGACTAAAAGACGGCTATAGATAGTAGGTGGATGAAAACACAATTATGTAACAAAATAATTATATATTTTACAGATTTATCAGTATTTTACTGAAATCTGTATTTCAAGAAAAGTAAAAGAAAGGCTATGTTTAACTTATTGCTTTTCTTAGAAAGCCGTCAAAGCCATTCGAACGCATTTTAAGGAAAATATTGGAAAAGGATCTGCGTGGGACGAATGGGATTACTTCTTTACTATTTAAAAAAAGGTCATAAAGTAGGAGGAACTTTATAGGTATGCCATATCAAGGGTATGCCATTAAAATATAACTGTAAGCGGAAATTAAAACTCTAATGTTTCATACTTAAAATATAAAAATAATTTTTTTTAATTACTGAACCAAGTCAAACGTAGTATACACTTTAATACATAAATAACTTATACATTTATTAAATTAAATCTGTCACGAAATAGAACAGAGGTTGTAAAAGATTGCCAGAGAAAACATTTGTTAAACAACAGCTGGGGGTAACGACCTTTGATGTCTAAAATAAATCTGGGTCCCAATAAAGTTTCCGCTAAATTACTTTTTGCTATTTTTTCTAAACACGAATATATTTAATGTATTTAATGTTTTATGTACTTAATATATGTTTTGGTATATATTTTATTTCGTTATGTATTTATATATTAGTAACTATAATTACAAAAGATGCATTATCATTAAGAAAAGCATTCAAGGACATTACCTAAATAAAGTATGTTATAGTATGCTAATTATGTAACCTGACAGATGCATGCTAAGCCTGAAACATAAACATTTCCCCAGTAACGAAACTATAAGACTCGACTGGTATTTAAGCAAAATGTAAATATCAATAGGAAATTGATATTTACATTTTGATATTTACATTGTGGTACTTACATTTAAATATCAATGTAAATACCACAATAGGATCGCTCACAAGGCAATCACCACTGAAGAATAATAATTTATGTGTATTTATAAGCTAAAAATGCGTTTAATTAAGTGAAATAAAAAGAATGCTTTATTCCTAACAATTTGTTTCCAGTCATTAAATTCTACGGTAAAAAATATGCAAAACCTTCATGATGAGAAAACTAATTATGATAATTTGAATAACGGTCTTATATTAGACCGCGTGGCCGCGTGGTTGGTTGACAGAGCTGGCTTTAAAGTCCATTTTATGAATAGCTAAACTGCTGAAAAAATTTAAAGCTAATTAACATTCAATGTTCGTACAAATATATATATATATACATATTAGGTACGGATTTAAATATATCTAAAAACGTTTTATATTTACCTGAATACTTCCAGAGTTTTTACTGTACATTTTCAGATCCAGAAATAAATTACCAAATAATATATCAAAACTTTACCACATTATTCTCTTTTACGAGCGTTTTACAAACAGATAAATTGTTTTATTCTTGCTTGACCAAATTTTTTATACTAATTTTACAATTAATTGACCCACAAGGTTTATTTTCAATTCGCTAAAAGTGAATAATTTTATCTAAGAAAAAAATCCTTCAATTAGTTATATAGTATGCAAAACAGTTTTCCAATTATTCGTACCTAATAATCCAATAAACTTCAAATTTTTAAAATAATCTTTAATTCTAAAATCTTTCTTCATATTTTCTAAATTCCATGCTCAATAGCAAAAAATACTTATCAAATTTGCAACTCCTAATCAATCCTCAGGTAACACTTATAATTTTTCGCTAGTTAACTCTTTATGAAATTGGAAAAAAATTCTGTTAGTGTTAAGGTAGAATAAAATGTTTAAAAATCAAATCAAAGATTTTTACGTTTGCCGATATAGTTATCAAGCAAAAAATCAAGGCAACTGCGTAACTTAAACAGTAGTCTATTGACGGCATTAAACAATACAGGCAGACATTCACCCGGTGAATTAGACGTAATCGGCAAAGGTAAATAACCCCTTTGTTGAACCCCCCCCCCCTTTTGCTTTGGAAAGTTTACAGCTTGCAACAATGGACTTAACTCAACCTGACAGTGAGCAGAATGGGGAAAATTCACCTGGGATGCTTTGTACATTGTCAGGTAGTGGCAAGGTTGACAACAATGGATTTTTGTTCTAGCAGTTCTTCGTTGTATATATAATTTCATATGTTGTTTCTTTACGGTGTAACATTTTGATAATATGCCATAGTCTCACAGATAATTTTGTTATGTGACCAAAACTCATTTAATATGTAATCTATTTAGATTTCATATATAATAATACTCTCGAAAATAACGTACACACTGGAAGAAACATTGTCCACTAACAGTCAAATTAATATTAAGTAGAGAATACATTTTTTTATACATAAGTAAAGCAGAGAATATGTCTGTGGTATCCAGTACGGGTAAACTACGTGCAGTAAAGGATAAAACAATTGCTGCTGATGCATACAGGCTGCTCCCCTTAGGACGTCTAAAATGCAAATATTTAGTAATTAAGAAAGTTTGGCTACATTCATCTGGGTATTAATTTAATGCTATTCATTCGATGCTATTGAACTGAATGGCTGACGTAATTTAACTACCAAAACTTTAAACACTATACAAACATGTCTTTGTGAAATTTTATTTTAAACTAATGGAAAACTAGAGAGTTATTTTGGAGTTATGGAATCAGAATTTTCTTAGAAATGTAGACTTTCTAGCCTAAACTTGTGACACCTTCCAAACCTTCTTGGATTAAATTTTCTATGGCAACTGAAGATGACATTAACTCGTAAATTCCAATAAGCTAATCAGTTGTGATTAGGGTTTCAGTCCTTGAGTTATCGGTGAATTAAGATTTACGTATCTCATTTAAAGTGCAGAGTATACTTAATGTTACATGTACCCTCAACACAGAATTGTACAGTACAAAAATGATGATGTTTATTGCTGGTAATATAGAAGTGGAATACGAGGGTTCTGCAAGGCAAGAATCTGCCTCATAGCTTTTCAGTAAACCGCTTAAAAGATCAAATAACGGCGTCTATTACCTTTAAACAGTATATATATTTGGACATATGACTAACCTATGGCATGCTTAACAACTGAATGTTAACAACTTTCTTTAGTTCTTTTAAACATAAAAAAACAATCCTTAGCTTAATTGGAATTCATAGTCTCCTGTCATTTTATCATATCTGAATTAAAATATTAATAATATTTAAGTTATCGTCCAAACTTTAATCAGTATATTTTCTCTGTAAAAATATACTTACGGAAGTAAACCTAAGATTCAATCTTAGGAAAACGTGGTTTTAGGAATTATTTATTGAAGAATGAAATGCTATGAAAATTATCTATTAAAGGGGTGACCAAATAAAAAGCGACGTTTCGTACCTTAATTTCCCGATAAATAATTAACTAAATTTAGGATATAACATTAGCATGTGTACCTGAAATAACTAGCTTGTACGTAATACAGCATACATTAAATTTTATGAACATACATAAACATTTTAAAACTAAATAGTCGTTATCGAAACACCTAGGAATATCTAAGAGGTACTAAGACAAATTAGAAGTAGCATTATCGTCCTGTCTTTGGACAGTTAAACTGTCCAAACTAAACATTCATACCATTTGTAATAAAAATTATTATATTAATTATGAATAAAATTACGTTTCTAATTGAGGGTTGTTTGGCGTATCGTCAAAATATGGAAAGATTTATTCATAAATTAACTTAAATACAAAAATATTAAATATTTGGAAACTTACCTTAAATTAAAAAAAACACTATTATTAAACTTACTGGGTTAAACACATGTTAGCAGTGTATGTAAAAATCTGTTGGCAACTTGTACGCACCTATATGTTTATCAGTTTTGATTCTGATTTATTACTCAAACTGACGGTGTGAAGACAGCTTACTAATTAGTTAAATATGTTTAGTAGTAAATGGCAAGGCATATGACATATGTTTTAGGCATCGATATGGTTTTAACAATCAAATATTTCAAATACAATAACATAGTAAAAATATAATTTAAAATTGTTAAATGAATCAAAATATATTGTAATATATTTCGTGCTGTGCAACATACTTTGAAATTAAACTAAGGGAATGAATCAATCGAACCGAAATTCATAAATTGGTAAGCCTTAATAAACTAAACAAGCTTCTTCTGACTGCGAATGAGGATTCATTAGCTAGGATTAAGGACGTTTCAAAAAGCCACGTGGACGTCTGTAAACCCCAATAAAGACGAGCAGGTCTGAAAGGATTCAACGCTGGTTCAAAGCCGAAACTGGGCTTTAGGTCAATTAAAGCTGATCACTTATTGAGTAAGACAAAGAGCCTTAAATTTATTAGAAGTGAAATAAAACTTATTGCTGTTTTTATTGCATTCTTATATCGCATTTAATATAAGTTTTATTTGGATTTCTTCACTTCATAAATTCTATAAGAATAGTTATTATGTTCAAAATTAATTTTTCTTTAAAGGCAATTAATTCATCAATAGCTTTCGTACGTTTACTTATGGATTTTTTCAATCAAGTATGAAAGGTTTTCTATTTAGGTGATTGATATTGGAAGTCGTGGTTTGCCACAGTCTCAGGTCCCTTGGTCACCTTTGGTTCAATGACTGTCGGCAGTTGAGTTAAAGAAAGCTGGGTCGCCCGAACATTTATATTTGATTAGAGAATTAATGTTCATGAGGGTTTTGATTACAACATAAGTCATCCTATATTGTGTGTTTTAAAGTTAAAGAAAGCAGGGTCGCTTAGCCGAGTTATTAGAAAGCATCTCTAAAGTAGAAATTTTCATACCTGAAATGAAAAAAGTATAATTAAATCACTATCGATACATGAATTGAAAAATCTTGGCTTTATTGACGTAAAAATTATATTATAACATTGAAAAATTCCGTAATAATGTTTGTCAAAGAAAATCGAATAGCCATGATGTAATAATGTCTTTACTCGGAATCGATATGTAACCTAAATATATAAATTACAGTGAAAATTTCACTATATTAACGTTATTTATTGCAGGAGGAATTCCACCGTTAGAGATGACAAAGAGCTAAAAAAAGGATTTAGTTGAAAACTGTTATAAGCGCTGGGAGAAAGGCCCAGGTAAGTGTTTTCATTTGTCAGTTTGATGACAACCCAAAAGTTACGACCTTCCGTGGTTTACAATCATTCGCTTGGAGCGACTGTCTCTTAAACGGACATTCATGGGCTACCAACAACAGATAAATGTCATTTTGAAATATGATTAAGAAATTAAATTGGACATTTGGGCAAAACTTTAGAATCTGTCTCCACCGATAAAATCGAAGTTGAAAATCGTCATTTTTCGATTTTATATAAATAATGAGTTTCTTTAAAAACATACGTATTATTGTTATTAACGTGAAACATATTTGAAATAAACAACTCAGGTTACTTTTTTGGCCGTTTATTAAAATATCGATTTCCGATATGATCAAGAAATTATATATTATTAGAGAATAAATCTTTATAATGGTTTAGATTACAACGTAAGTCATCTTATATTTTGGGTTTTAAATGAAATTATCAACTAATGTACGTTTTGGCATTGAGTCGGGTTTTAAAATGAACCAAATCTTTTTTTCAAATTCAAAATAATTTTATTTCCATAAATAAATGCAAACTTGTTACAAAAATGATATTAATTTAATTAAAAATAAAATGGTTCAGTAACAAGTATATCTATATATTTTTTTAAAATTAATAATTTTAATAAAAAAAACTTTGAACGTGTATTTTTAATCTCTGTGTAGAATAAAAATATCTTTATGTAAAAATAATAAAAACAAATGTTAGAGGAAAAGATACAATAAATGTATCAAATCTCGCTTGCTGGGTCGGCTTCACTTTTCTAAGCCATTGAAAGTCAACATCGGATTTCCTCTGCGAGTTATAGTCCTGTATACTTAACCCCAATCTGTTCCATTTCCTCCAGTTCCGTTACCTCGTTCAGCCTGAAGGCTGTTTTTATAACAAACGTATTTTCCTTGAACAGTACTGTCTGGCGATATGTATTTTCCTGTAAATGTGGGCAGAAAATGTTCAGGTAAGAGGTGGGAGAATCTTAATTTTCCCATTCAGTCGAATGTTGAATGAATGAGTATAGGCCGATTCAAATTTTAAAGCCCAGTCCGTCCGTAAGACTAATTTTAATATTATTAGCATTGGGCTTATGAACGGCGCGGGCCTTGTGTTTTGATTCGAACTTTAGCATTATGAGTTGATGTTGTTTATTAGCAAAAAAGCCTCTTTACTGAATCCAAGGTTCAGTT